>SNQJ01S0029794.1:41691-63880 GCA_010110895.2 Picea sitchensis
ATGAAAATGTCTCCTTGGTATATATAGGAGACTAGGAGGTATAATTACAACTAATGGCCTAAAGCCGACATAAATAAAATAACATTACTAATATAATATGCCCCAATTAATGGGTAATGAGCCAATATTAGGGCTTAACATTTGATGAGAAGGAAAGTGAAGAGAATGTAGTGGTATAAGGGGATGTTCAGACCATGGAACCCTACTAAGCGGGAAATTGAAAGATGGTTGGAAACAAAGTAGCTTGAGTTTGCACAGAAAGATAATAGAAGTTCCAAGTATACACTGTGTTGGTATTTGGAAATGTATTTGTTTACTGATATGCATGAGGAATTTTTCTATTATTTCCCAGATTTGTTGCAAGAGTGGATATTGAGGTTGAAGGATACTCATCCCACTAATCGAGTAAGACCAGTAGAGTGGACTATTGAAAATATTTTGTGGTTGGAAAGAGTCAATAATAAATTCACAAATGCAGTGGATTTCTAGTTAGACGGTATTATTGCAGGATTTATTACTAAGTTTGTAGTCGATATTGAGAATTCGTATACTTTTGTAGAGCATGATTTCTTGAATGGACCAAGAGGAAGGTACATCAGGTAACTTTACACGTCGATCAAGATCTTATTGCATGATAAAGGCATGATGAAAATGGATTCATACATCTAAATCACTCTGCGTGCATGGGGAGACTAGGGGAAGCACTAAGGATGATCTGAGGGATGGAGAGGGTTCTGGAGAGAGGCCATAAGAAGGAATAAATGGACTCCATTATGATGGATGAGGAACATAACAAGGAGATATTGAGCAGAGAGGGAGCGACACGCAGTGGACGAACCTACTAGTATATGATTAATAGTAAGAATAGGGCAGTAGCTAGGTGGGAGGTATTAGACAATGATGAGGAAGAGTTAGAGGATCTATGTGCTATGGGGAATATTGAAGAAATCTTGTGCACCACATATGAGAGGAAAACTAGAGGTCAAGGGTCTAGTGTAGAAGAAGGATATCCATTCCAGATCATAATTAGTGTGGAACCCACAACCCCACGTGCGACTAATACATTTGAAGAAAAATAATTGGTTAGCCATCAAGTAATTAGTAGTAGAAGAATTTTAGTAGGACGAGGGTCCAATTCATGTGTAAGTAAAAATTCAACTAGCAATAGTCAGGCATCTACATCGCACAGAGGTGGTAGTACAACAAAATTCATAATGGAAAGAGTAGATCCAACTATTAGGTTACTTGAGTTTCATGGAGAAGGGTTAGAGAACCTATAGAATAATTTGTTTATTTTTGAGAAGGTATGGGAAACTAACAAGATTACAGATGAAGATACAAAAGTTGTGCAGTTGGAAATTACATTCCTAGACCACACACTGGATTATTATATGTTCCTCGAATTAAATAGTCTGGAAGGAGATCCTAAAACTATTACATATGTGAATAAGTCATTAATTAATGAATTTCAGTGACCAAGTTCAAAGGATCAGTTCATGAATGAAATGATAGAGATAAAGAAAAAAAAAGGAGAGCCATTCTGGGAGGTGGACCAAAAGTTCAAAAGGATGAAAGGTAAGTTGAAGTACCCTATCACAGATATGCAACATAGGTACTTATTTGTTAATTCATTATTTCCACATATTAAGTATCCACTAAGGTAGCAGAAATTCCAAACTTAGGCTGAGGCTCTAAAAGCATCCTTGTAGTTAGAGGAGAATCAATATAAACATACAGATCCAGTTTTGGAAGAGCTGAGAGAAGATATCAAGAATCTGACATTTCAGTTGAATTGGAATAAAGGAAAGGAAAAGAGGAAATTTGTCCAGTGTACATTATGCGGAATATAATGACATCATATTAATGAGTGCCCAACCTTTGAACTGTACTTGAAAGCAATAATTCTAGATACTTTACCAATAGGAGGACCATGTTGTGAGATATGTAGAACATATGGACATGATCCTTATCATTGTCCCATGATGTTTAAGTATCAAACGATGCCCACGACTACATTTTATAATTTTTGAAATTCAGTTGGACATGAAGACAATGATTACAAAAATTTAGAAATAATGAAGGATAAGACTTCAGATGCATATAGGGTGCAGGATGAATCGATGACTAGACAACCTACATAACAATTTACAACACCACTGTAGTATAATAATGTGTAGAGGTTTGGACCACCACCAGAGTATAATAATGTGCAACCGTAGTATAATCAAGTACCACAATACAATACACTGCGTGCAGATAATTAAGGTTACAAAGGAGGATTTAGAGGAGGAGGTCATGGAGGAAGAGGATTTGGAGGAGGTAGAGGACCCATAGCATGTCATAACTGTCAAAAACCTATACACTACACAAGGGATTGTCCACAACCACCTGCGACATGTATGTATTGTCGTGCAACAGACCATGATATAGAATATTGTCCGACTGTGCTGACAACGATACAATAAAAGAGGAATCATAATTATCAGTATGTTGAATGGATTATTGTGGAAACCAGATAATATGATGGGAAGAAGATAAATATCATGACTAGAGGTGGGACCAATACAGGAGTAGATGCATCAAAGAAGAACCAGGATATACACCGGTGGGTCAGAAAGAATGCAACACTTGAACAACATTTAGATGTCTGTAAGGAAAAGGAGACCTTCAAGCAAGCTAGATAGGATATTTTGAAGGAGAATATCATGTATAATTCAAGAGCAAAGTCAGGGGATGATGTACCAGTGTATGACTTTCCTCAACTATTTGATCATACCAGTAGAGAAGACTTCAGAAAAAGTAAGTAATCTTAGAGATTTTTTGGGGTCATATTTGAAGTTGTTGAATGATAAAACCTCTCTACAAGTGTTACTCTGGAGAAGATATGGAATGAGAAAATAAGAGATTCAATCATGTCTGTAAGAAGATTAGGACAAATAGGAAGTTCAGGATGAATGAAAACATTAGAGATTTCCATATGGGGGATTTCATACTAGATTTAGGGTCTGAAGTAAATTTTATGCCTAAAAATACATAGAAAGTTATGGGGGAACCTACACTGGGGTATTCACTTATTCAGTTGAAGCTAGAAAATCAACATAGAGTGGTTCCAATTGGTATATTGAAGGAGATAGCAGTATATATAGATGGTGTGTGCACCATGGTAGACTTCGAAGTGATTGATATAGTAGACAACACTCAACCTTATCCAAAACTGTTGGGACTAGATTGGGTGTTTGATAATCAAGATATTATCAATTTAAAGACTAGGAAGATGATCTTTGAATCAATAGAGTACATAGTTATAACACCCTTGGATCCCTCAGAAGGTGGAAGATACATTGAACCTGCAATAGAAATTTCATCATAGATGAGATTAATCAATTTTATAGAACTATCGCGTGAGAAGAAGACTACATTAACCCTACTGTAGATGGAATGCTGAGCTAAAGAAGCGTTATTTTGTATTCTTCAGACTCTGACACGGGACTATATAATTGGAAGCAGTGATTACATGATATTTCTACCAAAATATGCACAAGGATGACCCACACGCTGCGATGGATTGGCTCAGAGGTAAGAGAAACTCCTAATTTTCACGGTCATAATAATTTGGAAGAAATTTTAAGAAATTTTGAGCTAGATGTTATGGAAAATTAAAGACTATTAGTTTTAGATATGGAATTGAAAGCAAAACCTTCATGTTGGTGGGGTGCTCATAAGGAGAAGATCAATAATTAGTATCAATGCTAGAGGTTACTATGCATTAGATTTGGCGCGGAGAAGGAGAACATATATTTGGAGAAGTATGACATGATTTGACAACCCAGATAACATATAGATAGGTGCATGGTTCAATGGATATTGGTACTACCAGAAGAATGGCCACATCATTTTATTCACACATTAGAAGGCATCCCAAGGAACTGGTACACAGAGTTGGAGTTGCATAGAGGAACTGCCAATTGGGAGGAAATATAGCAGAAATTTATTATTACATTTTCATTTAAGCATGATAATCCAATGGTGGATACAACATTGAAGGTAGTAAGAGGCAGGATATTTGTTTAAATAGTCACATTGTATCAAAATAAGGATCGATAGACGATCATATAACTACTACATTGATATCACATTGCAGAATACGATACAACAAAAGAAAACATGTGTGATATTCAGATCACAAAAGTAGAGAGAGAAAGAGAAGTAGAAGGTCCACAATTAGAGTCAGAAGAATAATTTGCACCATTGAATATCAAGAAAGTAAATATTGGAACAAAGGAGAGTCTAAAGATTGCAAGTATTTGGGACTATTGGGACAACTAGACATTGGAAAGCATAACAAATTTACTGTGCGAGTATCGTGACTTATTTCCAGCAACATTTTCAGAGATGAAAGGGTAGTAGGGGAACTTGCAGAAATGAAGATTCTTCTAATACCAGATGCCATACCAATCAAATAGAGACCTTATAGACTGAATACAATGTACAAACAAAAATTAAATTGGATCATCCCTACAGTAGTTCAGGAGAAGAAGCAAGGGGGAATCATGATATATGTAGAATTGAGGAAGTTTAATGATGCATGTTTGCATGATCCCTTCCCTACTCCATTTATAGATAAATTGTTGGAGAATGTAGGAGGTCAAGAAGCATATTCATTTACTGATGGGTTTTCAGGGTATTGCAAGATCAAGATAGCACCAGAGGATCGAAATAATACTAAATTTTCTACAAAATGGTGGTGATATCAATACACAGTGATGCCATTTGGATTGAAGGATGAATGTGCAATTTCTTCAAGAGTAGTAGTAGCTACCTTTAATGGTTTAATACATAAATTTTTGGAATTTTATTTGGATGATTGGATAGTATTTAGTTTATTAAAGGATCATGTTGACGTGCTAATATTGATGTTAGATAGGTGTAGGCAGTGTCAGATTTCATTGAACATTAAGAAATTCATATTCAGCGCACCATTTGGAATTTTTCTAGGGAATGTGGTGTGTAAACAGGGTTTGTTGGTTGATCTTGTGAAGAGGTAACTTTGAAAGTGTTTGATAAATGAGAAGTAGACTTTGTAGGACCAATTAATCCACCAACAAGAAGATTATGAGCAAGGTATATCATTACATGGACATAATATT
The DNA here is from genome assembly GCA_010110895.2 of Picea sitchensis. Lineage (NCBI taxonomy): Eukaryota > Viridiplantae > Streptophyta > Pinopsida > Pinales > Pinaceae > Picea > Picea sitchensis. The sequence goes on from SNQJ01S0029794.1 coordinate 46,839, forward strand.
TAACTAGATGGGTTGAAGTAGTAGAAGTGAAAGATTGCAGTATAGATACTGCAATGCACTTCATATTTGAACAAGTAGTTACAATATTTGGATGCCCTGGCATTATGGTGAGTGATTAGGGGACTCCATTTATCAATAGTACCATCTAGGAAATGAATAAATAATTTGAGATACGTCATCAGAAGATCACTCCTTACCATCCTCATGCTAATGGAATAGTGGAAGCATTTAATAAGATATTGGAGAATTCCTTAACTAAGATTTGTAATGTAACCAAGGACGATTGGAATTTGAAGTACTAGCAGTGTTATGGGCCTATAGAACTACATGCAAGAAGATAATAGGGAAGACACCTTTCAAATTGGTGTATGGAAAAGAAGCAGTAGTCCCTTTGGATTATTTGATTCCTAGTATGTGTATTGTAGCTATTTCAAACTTGACAGAAAGAGGCGAAGTGAAGGAAATATTGGATCAAATCAAGGAACTGGAAGAAGAAAAGGTTATAATTGTTTTCCATCAGGAAGTATAGAAAGTAAAATACAAGGCAAGGATTGGCATGACATACATATTAATAATACAAACTTTAAGGAATGATACATGGTTCTCCTTTATGACAGTAAGTAGTTATAGCACCCATGGGAATTCAAAATGCATTGGCTAGGGCTGTATGAGATAAAGTCTATCACATGTGGAGGTGTTGTGCATATGCATGATTTAGCAGGCAAGGAGATTCAAGGACTGGTGAATGGTAGTCGACTAAATCTGTATAGGGAAAGTTGACCTAGTAACCCTCAGTAGTTACATCGTAGAATTTAGAATTGTACATAGTGTATATAGTAGGAATTAAAAGAGAAAAAGAGAAGAAAAAATGTTGGAAAAACAAGAAAAAGATGAAGTAGATAGACAAGTGGTAGACATGCAGTTGGATGATACAGTGTGCAACAGACAGTGAGTGGCACATAAGAACTAGAAGACACGGCACGATGAATAAAGATGACTAGACAGAAAACAAAGTGTATCGGGATGGAAAGTGGTCGAAAAAGGAAAAAGGAAGTGAACAAAAAAGTGGGATACAACAGAGCATTTATGAAATGTATTATAAAATGAGGAAATGTGAACAAGAAGACTCATTGTGAATTGAATAAAAAAAGAGATAAGGGAGGAAGCCAAGCACAAGAAGGTATTTTCGAATGATCAGTGAGGGTTCAGAGAAACGTTTGCAGCATTAAGCAAAATGGCGTTGCCAAAGGTTGGAGCTCCCAGCCTCATGACAAGGAAAACACGTAGTGCCAAAATATTGTCACATGAGAAAGCATTGGAAGTTCAAAACCCTAGTCAATAGGAAGGATTCCTAGACGTGGGCGGGATTCCATCACCTAAACCAGTGAGTCCAACAGTTGTAGAAGAGAAATAACTAGTAATAGAAGAAATGGATGTGGATCTAACAACCGAAGCACAAAACCCTACCCCAACATAGAACCCTACACAATAGTTGGGTTTGCGAGTGTCACAACAAATGAATGGGGAATATGATGAAAGAACAGATTCATATGAACCTAGGGCATAGGACGAAGAAAAAAAATATCATATCATGGAGACAAAGCCACAAACAAAAGGAGAGGTACAAGTTGAGGATGTCATAGGACAACCAAATTTTGACATAGAGGAAGAAGACGATGCACACTGGGAAGCAAGGCCATCAACCACGAAAAAAAAGAGGAAGAGGAAACAACCAGTGAAGAGGTCACTGAGAAATATTGTAGAAGTTACAATAGCACTATTGCACATACCTGAAGTAGTGACAATCCTGCATGGTATTTTAGGACACATGGAGAAATTGAAATACGCATACCATGGAATTACAGAGAGGGACAAGATCCCTGAATTTGAGCCGCATGTATATATGGAAAGAAAAGGGATCATTTCCTCAGGATTTCCAATATTATAACCAAAACAATGGATTACAGTGTTGTACAATACGAGCATAATGAACTTCTTGGAAATTCCACGCTTTAGAAGGGGTAAAGATGTTAATAATTGTGTCAAACAATTTCTAACCTTGGTGCATGGAAGTGTTTTGTGGATAGATAGACCAATATCAATTGATGTGGATCTAATTGCATAAATTATAGGTCTACCAACAAATGGAGAGAAACCTGAGTAATAATTAGATGAAAAAACTAAAGAGAAGGCTTTGTACAAAGAAATGAAGAAGAAATTTAACATTGTGTTGAGGGGTCCTAAATCCCTTTAACTCAACAGTAGGAATCAAACCCACCACTGAGGCATAATTAGACTCTACATCATTTGATAGTGGAATGGTTCTCTAGATCTTCCGATCCGATCGATTTATCAATGGGATTTATGTAGTGATTGACATGATATCTTCTTATGAAAGTTCCTCCTTCAGTTTAAACTTTCTCTTTTTGTATGTTATTTTATTGGATGGGTTTGATAAAAGGATGTGCGTTGGTATAAACCAACTGGTGAAAGGGAGTCTTAACTACTGGAGAAGTCTGAGCTCAGGATAACCCTCGTGCTCAAGCACGCAGACAAAGATATTCACACCTGTTACAAGCCTGGTACTAATACATTAACTTGTTGGTATTTCAATTATTCCCTGAGATACAATTATCATAAAGAAAATATGCATGCAATAAAATAATGACAAGAAAAATAGTTTCCTTATCTCTAATCATTAATCACACATTAACACAATGATTTGATTTCCATTATTAAGAACAAGAGCTGCAAAAAATATTAAGAAATATAACTTATCAATAGATTCAAAAACTCTTACTCATTACAACATCCATTCATGAAATAAAGTTGGAAGTAGTTCCTCCTCAATCCAATCATATAATTCCTTTATGAAAAACAAAAGTTTGCTCTGGTCTTAAACAAGACTTCTCAATTAAGGTAGTTCAAAAATAGTTCTTTACAATTCCAAAAATGAGGGTCTTTGCAAAAACCATCCACCTTTTCTAAAAGTTCGATCCTCTTACTTATAATGAAACTTTTACTAAAAATAACTATCAAAAGTGAAAGCTAAGTAAAACAAAACATCACCACATGGCACTTTCCATCTATTTGTCTTCTAAGAGTCATCAAATAGTTTTACTGAAGTGGATGACTCTTCTCATACTATGATTATTTGACGAAGAGTTCCTTGCATGTGTTGGCATACAAGAATCTGTGTTGGTCCATCGGGGATAAAAGGATTTATTTTACTTCTACAGCTCGTGCCCGATACTTAACTATCTTGACACTTAACTGCTACAATACTTCTTGAGCCTTGATCGGGTGCTCCATGAACTGGTGTACTTGACCTGGCTCAATGCTCGCCACCTTTTCTATCTCTGCAATCCATGTTGAGTCGTGTTCTACATGTTGTTTGACTATGTCACGCAAGTCGAAAAAATACTTAGGTGAGCCGAATTTTGGGAGTCCGATGTCTTTCATCTCTCGATTAATCTTGACCCAGCTTCTTTCGCAATCGGCCCATTTTTCCTAAATTTCCCATTGAGGTTCTTGGGCCATCTTCACCTAGTATTCAACTTCTTTCCTTATTGGATCTATGATATTGTCCCTCAGCACCCAAATGTCATACTCTTTGACATCTCGACCATTTTTAACTACGTCGGTGTAATCAATTCTTTCCACTTCTTGGTGGGCCTTCTCGACAAACATCTGGTGGTTGGATTTCTCGGTGAAATTTTACCTATAGTTAGAAAATAGTTTAGAGACTGTGCAAGAAAATCGGATGCATATATAAATCACAACCACCGAATTTTTATAAACTTGAACACGTACCTCTACGGCTTGTTTAACCTGGTTTTGATACTCTAAGGATCAACACAGTCTTGAGATGCTCGTTTTTCTCCTTCGGATGCTATGTAATTCAAACTTGTGCATCGAATGAATTTGTTCAAAATCATTCTAGAGATTTAAATAGGGATGAACTTACCTTATTGCATCAACCATTCAATTCAGGTTATGAGTGTAATTTCATTAAATATGTTGTCAGATTGCTCGTGTTAATCGGAATCAGGATTTTCTTTAAGCTATATGTTCTAAAACCCAATCCTATCTTGTCGACACCGAAAGGTATCAAGGATCGACAATTGGCGATAAACCTACCCAATTTCTCTCGGATCAAGTCTCTCGAAAAATTCCTGATGCCAAAAACGCATCAGGGATCAGTGATCAACAATATGTTTGTTGCAAACAAAAATATTATTTTAGACTTTCTAGATTTCCCTGACCTCGATAGAGAACATCGATCATTGGCTATTGGTGATTTCTTATTATGGTTGTTTAATCAAACGCACGAGGTAGAAACAAGTGCGGGATCAAACATTAACTAGTCTATTAAATGTCTAAATCTGCTCATATTTTATGCCACAAACATCCCATCATTTCGCTAGTCTAGTTGGTGGGTCAGGGGTCAAGATTGTGTTTTAAACACTTTTCGTTGATATCTTCTTGCAAAAGATATGACGCCGAATGATCTTGTCATACAGATCTGATGTGGAAAAGTTGACTAGGAGGCATGACTAGGACCTGGGAAACCTTAACATGACTTGGGACAAAACTAGGTCGTACAACCCCCTTACGTGATAAAGACACATGGAATTCAAGACTGGTGACTTCATTTATTCGTGTTAATTGGAATCGAGACTTTATTTAAGCTCTAAATTCTAAAACCCATTCCTATCTTTCCAACACCGAAAAGTATCAAGGATCGGAAATTGGCGATAAACCTACCCAAGTGCTTTCAGATCAACTCTCTCAAAAAGTCTCGATGTTGAAAATGCATCAGGGATCAACGATCAACGATATGTTTGTCACAGACAAAATTATGGTTTTAACCTTTCTAGAGCTCCACGACCCTGATAAAGTGCATCGGTCATCGACTATCATTGATTTCTTTATGTCCTTTGTTAATGTCCGTCCTTCCCATATTTTGCCGATGTTGAAGGGGATCGACTATCTCTTGAAAATTCGTGTGAATAAATTACACAAACCAACTCCACCTTTTTCCAAGGCCGATGGGGATTGCCGCTCAGCGATTGTTGTTACTATGTTTTCCCTTTACTTTCTTGAAATTTTTCGATCTCGAACCTGAGTGTGTTAGGTGCAATTTTAGCTGTCGATTCTTAATTCGAGTGCCAAGTTCTTTTCGACATGATGTTTCACAAGTTCAAACAAACCTGACTTGATGATAAGATTCATGAAAAAAAAAATATAAACCATTTCCCAAAGTGAAATCGATTCAGAAAATGAAGAAAAAAAGTGATACCCAAAAAGTGATAAAATTTCATCAGGCTTTTAGGGTGTATTGAGTGCTCAACAAATGGTGACTTACTAGGTGAAAGTAGAATCTCTATTCCTTCCCTGGACTTAGTTGATGCAGAATCTGGTTAAGAACTTAACTGGGTTTTTTTTTCTTTTATCAGAGTATTTTCTATCCTTGCGTTTGAAATTCCTCTGGTTCGTGAATCTGCGCTGACATGTGGGGTTTCAAACTTTATTCCACCTTTGTTCCCTTTAACCATGACCCACACCCCATTTTGAAAAGAGTCGAGTAAATCATTTACTGGCACCGGGCCCTTTAGTTATCATCATTCACTTGCTGCGGTGTTTCTCCACTGCCAGTGAGCATCCATAGCCCCGATGGAGTCACCCCGACGTCACATACCTTGCTCTGCTTCCAGCGAGCATCCATAGCCCCGATGGAGTTATCTGTATACCCTCTCCTACCTCATTCTCATTTGATATAATTGATTTAATTTTGGCAGAGATTCCCTGAGCGAGTGGGAGAGGAGGGCATTTGTTATCTGTAAAATGAGATGGTTAAAGTGAAATTTTTTAAGCTATGTCGTGAGGTACATGTGGTACTTTTCATCTTACCATATTTCCCTTTAGGATTTACTAGAACACCAGGAGGAAACTTCATCACTTTCCAAGGTTGTTTATTTGCAAAGGTTAGATACGTAACTCCTTTAAGACAACAACAATTCACCCAACGTTTCTTGCATTGTATGTTAGCATGAGTCAGGAACAGATTTTGTTATACTGTGTGAATTAAGGCCAACTAATGCCTTTTGGAACGCAACTTCAAAGAGAAAAAAATACTACGAAAAAGAAAATAGAAATAAAGAACTTCGCAATCAATCTACCTAAAAAATAAAATAACATGAAAACACACACACATTTTTTTTAACAAAAATATTGTTTTAGGGCTTGGCCATTCACCGAGAGGGCGTCAGGTTACCCCCTTAGATTTTGCAACCAATACGTGCATGCCCCAAGTTTCTAGGCCACCTGAAAAATGTCCAAGCCATAGATTTTGAAACTTCAAATGTTTTCCCTTTGACTCATTTTCTCTATCCCATTTCAAGACTAAGTCTCCTACTTCAAAATTCTTCTCTTTGGCCTTATGATTGTCAAAACACCTTTTAACTATCTGCTAATGAGTGATGAAATTTGATTTTTTTTTCTCCCTTTATTCTTCCAGCATGAGGAGGGTATCAATTCTCTGTTGAATAATCGATGAGGGTTGTCCTCTAGAACCCTGAGCAAGCTGAAAAGATGGGAGATATAGCCCATCCGGGAGAATGGCTTCTTGTCTGTATACCAGAAAGTATGGGGAATTCCATATAACTTCCTTGTGTGTTACTCTATCGGCCCATAAGGAATTATGAAGTGAACTATTCCAATTCCTCTGATTGTCTGCAATGATTTTCTTCAATATCCTCACTAGGTTCTTATTGGTTGATTCTGCCACTCCATTCCCATGTGGATAGTAATTTGCAAACTATCTGATTATGATTCCTTTGTCTACAGAAAAATATGTTAATAGGGTTGAAGAAAAGTAAGTGGAATTATCAAAAACAAGAACGGAAGGCATACCAGACCTTGTGATTAGTTGTTGTTCTATGAATTGGATTACCACCTTTTCATTTACTTGAGTCAGAGGTATGGCCTCTGTCCATTTCGTGAAATATTTTGTAGTAGTAAGTATGTATCTATGTTGTTTTGAAGAAATTGGTGTAATTTATCCTATGACATCTAACCCCCATTGCTCGAATGGTCTGGAGATGGCCAAAGGTTGGAGTGGGACAACTACTCTGTTTTCCCTCCCTGCTCTCATTTGACAAGTTTTATAGTTTATAGCGTATGTGTGAGTGTCTCTAAACAGAGTAGGCCAATAATAGTTGGCTCTTAGTATCTTGTGAGCGATGGTATTCCCTACAAAGTCTCCACCTACAGGACCATCATGGAGCTCCTTTAGAACCTTTTATGTGTCTTCACATTCGAGACATATTAAAAGTACCCCATCATAATTCACACAAAAGAGCATCGAATTTATGAGGTGATATTGTGCCAATTTTAGTCTAAGAGCTCTCATTTCCTTAGGGTTTAGGTTTTCTGGGAAATTATCATGATCCAGGAGATAAATTAGTTTCCCATACCAAGACTCCTTCCTTGGGGGAACATAAAAATCTTCACTACACCATAACATCGATTCATTCTCCCACCCGGAGTCTTTATTTACTTGGTCTTGGGCTTCAGCGGCCAATTTACATAATCCTTGTCCCTTAACCAGTTTGATAGGTTTTATATCTAGATCAAATTATTGGACAACTACCATCCATTTCCTTCTTATTTCCCCGATCTCTTGTTGAGTGAATAGGGATCGGACTGCAGCATGAGGCACAATGACTTTGGTGTGTTTTTTTAGGATGTAAGATCTGAAATGTTTTACTGCCTTGTACACCACATAAGCATGTTTGTCTATAGAAGAGTAATTTAGTTCAGCCCCTTGGATATTAGTGCTCATAAATGAGATCAATGCATCATTGTTGTCATCAACCTTCTGATTCAATATTGCAACTAACGATTGGTTGGAGGCAAAAACATAGAGGAAAAAATCTTTGCTAAAGTCAGGACTTTGCAGTACCGAAACTTGAGATATTGCAGTTTTAATATTGCTAAAAGAACTTTTTCGTTCATTATCCCACTTAAATTCAACATCTTTGCAGATCATGTTTTGTAAGGGTTTGATAGTTTCAGCGAAATTGGGGGTGAACTTCCTCACGGAATTGATTTTCCCAAAGAAGTATTGCATATCCTTTTTGTTGTGGGGTAAGGGAACCTGAGTGATTTCCTTAATTCATTCTGGATCTATGTGAATTCCTTCTTGAGATATAATATGACCTAGTATTTTCCATTCCTCGACACCAAAGATAATTTTCTTAGGGTTTAAAGATATACCATATTTCCTACATTTTTCGAAAATCTGGGTTAGGTTTTGGATGTGATCTTCTCTATTCTTTGAATACGCAATCACGTCCTCCAAATAAAATACTACACATTTATTGATTAGTCACCAAAAATATACATCCATGGCCCTTTGGAAGGTTTCCCCTACATTCATTAACCCAAAGGGCATGCATTTATAAGCAAAGGTTCCCCACTTGATTCAGAAGGTAGTTTTCAATTGGTCTTCCTCTGAAACTAGAACTTGGTTGTAACCTGAAAAACCGTCCAGCAGGGAGAAAATATCAGAAACAGACACAGTTTGTAAGAGTTGCTCCATTGGTGGGATTGGGTAGTTGTCCTTTTCAGATTCTCTATTGAGGTTTCTGAAATCCACACACAGGCAGATCTCCCCAGACTTTTTCTTGACAGGAACCAAATTTTCTACCCATGCAGAGTGTTTAACCTGAAAGATGATTTTAGCATCTAGTAATTTCTTTAACTCTTGACACATGAGGGGTTCCAGAGATGGGTGGTACTTTCATAGCTTCTGTTGGAAGGGTTTTACTCTAGTTTTTAACATGAGTGTGTGTTGAATGATGCGAGTGTCATAAGTATTCCGATCTCAGTAGGACCACGCAAAAACATCTGGATATTCTCTGAAAAGTTTGAGATAGAATTTTCTTTCTTTTTTAGATATTGTCTTTCCAAGATTTATATTCTCAAGGCTCTCCGTTGTTCCTAGATTTATAGTCTCGTACATGAGATAGGAACACTCTATCTTTGTGTTTGTTGACCCTTTAAATCTCTCCCTAAGTCAAAGAGGTTCTCCAAATTGGCTACCCCTTTTGGTATCGTGTGAAATCTTGGTTTGTCAGTCGAGTGATCTGTTTCACCTCTTTGTTCATGGGGATCGGTTTCTACTAGTTTCTCTTGGAACACTTCATCATCAATAGCCAGGTCTTTTCCTGATTTGTTAAGAAGTTTATGATCTTTTCATCTCCTTCAAATACCTTCCAATTACAAATATTGTTGGGCACCAATGGTTTGTAGAGCAGTTCCATAGTGTACCAGGAGAATTCATATTCTTCTGAGGGGGATAGCCTCGAGGCAGTTGTGTCCAGGGAATCAACAAGAGTATTCTTTGCTCTGGGGATCATTGTAATGTTGAAGGCTTCAAAATTTTCTATTAGCCTGTGCACTTCCTATTGATAGTTCCTCAGGTGGGGAGAGTTGCAATGTATAGTGTTCTTTACTTGCCTAACGACGATTTTAGAGTATCCAAAAACCTTTAATTTTTTAACGTTTAAGTCTATGGATTTTTGTATCACTTGCACCAAATATTCATACTAAGTGGTGTTATTAGTGCATTCAAATTCTAGTCTGCAGGATAGGAAATTTTGTTCCCCTTCAGATCAATCAGGATACACCCTGCTCCTGATCCTTCTTGTGATTTATACCCATTAAAGTACAAGGTCCATACTTGCGAGTGAGAATCATTAGCTTCTCCATGCTTACTAACTCTTCCTCTCCCCTTATTTCTCTCAGGGTTTCCAATAGAGGTTCTTGACATAAGAGGGTTTCTTCTGTCGTTGTGGGTACCTTTTCTTCAAAAGTCATTTCAGAGTTTTGAGTAAGAGGAACATCAGATGAGAGAGGGGGGGAATTACTGAAATCATAATCACAGGAGTATTTTCCTAGCAAAGGGAAATCTATCGAAGAGGGTTAGTTGAGGTATTATAAATCGGTGATAGTGTGTTTGAGATACCTTTCTCTGTCGATCCTAATCATGTTTGCGTGTCCCTTTAATGGAAACCAAAGGTGAGCCCAGTCTATGCTAAAGTATCCATTCAACTTCTCAGACCAATCTCAACTAAGTAGAGATACATAAGCTTCTGGTATATCTACTACAATGATTTCAATTACTTGAACAAATTTCGGGTGTGTCTCTATTTTGATCATGACATCCTTGAGTTCTCCCATAACTTTCACCTCGTTTTTGTCCAGTTGTATCACGTGTTTATCACATTTGAGAGGGACTGTGTTTAATTTCTTCCAGATAGATAATGGCATAACATTAGAGGATGCCCATGAGTCAACTAAACAATTATGGAGGTTTATGTTGAAGACTTCAAATGTCAAGAGGAACGGTGGGACAAAACGCTTTCCTTTTTTATCTTCAGAGCAAGTGTTTACAATTGGTTTATTTCTTAGATCCGTGGGGGGATGGATTTTCTCCTTGGTCAGTGCTTGTTTTAGGATTTTCTACTGACTTCAAGGCTTGTAACATAAATTCTTTTTGCTAGTAATTCTACACGTATCCATGACTGATACATTTTCTTTTAATCTTTTTAAATATTCTACTATATTATAGTCTAGCTTGGGCGATTATCATGTATGGATGCTTATAGGATTTATTTGGGAGACAAAAGGTGCTTTCAGGTGATCATATGTTTGGTTTCCTCTCGAATTTTTGGAAATGGTAAGGTCATTTGAGATCAGTTGACCCCTACTTCACGTTTGCACAACCAAGACCTCAGTGGGTGATTCTTGAACATAAAATAGATCATTAGAAGGCATTGGCAAGTCAGGGTGCCACAACAACATGGATGTTTCTTTCGGTAGGTCAGATTCTTCTTGATCAACAATATTCATCATTGAGCCACATGATTTTTCAGTAAGGGAAACTCTATCTAGGAACCGATTAGTCATCAAATTCATGGCATGCACCCATTTTGGATAGTCTCTTTCATAATGTTTCTCTCGATGATAGGTACAGAAAGAGTCAGATGCTACATTGCCTAGGTTGATGTTTAAGTTGGCTAGGGGATGTTCAATTGGTATGAACGGTGGGTTTATTTAAAAAAACGGTTTATAGGGCCTTTGGCCTTGGTTTCCTTCCCATGCACTTCTTTTCATGTCTATGATTTCAATTGAAAACTTCTTTATCATTCGTTGTAGGTCTTCCATATATTTTCTTCCCTTTTTGAGACCTTGTTCTTTTTTTTGCCGTGGGGGTCTAGTCAACAAGAGTCCTCTCTTGGGTGGAGGTTGAGATTCCTTCTTGATTAATGAGACCTGGCCCTCTTTACATCCCTTCATCTAGAATTCAATTGTTTTTTCTTCCTCGAAATTCTTAGCTAGGGTCATTTTGGAAGCCCTTTTTACAAACATGGAAATAGAAGCAAGGAGAGCATTAGCATATACTTCGATTTGCAACTCCTTAGTGGGTTTAGCTTTGGGTTGGAATTTCTTCAGGATAGTGGTGAATCGTTTATTGAATTCTTTAACCTTTTCTTTTGAACTCATGGTGGCATTAGTTCGGCCATTAAATATCCTGTAGTGGTTTCTTCTACAAATTTGTCTAAAAAATATTTTTGAAACTTTGTCCAACTATTTATGGACCCTACAGGAAAGTTAAAATACCATGTGGAGGCTAAATTCTCAAAAGTATAGGGGAAAATCCTGCATACTATGTCTTCATGTTGGACATTCATCAATCTAATAACTAGTATGAACTTTTTGATATGGTCTTCAGGCAATCTTGAGGTTTCAAGGTCAAATTTAGGGAGTAACATTTTTGGATGTTGGGGGAGGTTATGTACTCATCCGGGGATTGCCAGAGCATCTCTGGCCAACCGTGGTTAATTATTATGAGGTGGGTTTCCCCTTTATTGATTATGATCATTGTTATCCCCCATGTCATCTAACTCTGAAGCTGAGCAATCTGAGTTAAACCATTCCTTGTCAAATTCAAAATCGTCGAGCTTAGAGCAGTTACCAGTTGGTGTTTTGGCGATTAGATTAAGGGGATTTTAGATCTCGATGAGGGAGAAATATATCAGGTCTTCTACTTTGTGAACAAAAACTTGGTCGAGGGTGTTGACCATTAGTCTTCTTACTTTTTTTTCTACGAGGAAGTAACATAGCTAAGGGTAGTGCTCCAATTTGTCGGGTGTAAGCTCTTGTGATTCTTTTGAAAAATTTCAACTCCTCGTGTGGAAGAGCGTAAGGTATTTCAGGGAATAAATTTTCTTCCTCTTGCTGAGGTGAGTTACTCGTTTCAAGAGTACTCAGTGTATGTGGGTTGTCTTGAGAATGACTAGTCATGCATGTGTTTTGTTTTGAATCTATAGGCTGTGTGAAATATTATATTAGAAATATTGTTAGCCATTCATTCACTCAGACCCTCCTTCTAGCACCAATTCTGTTGAGGGGTCCTAAATCCCTTTGACTCAACAACAAGAACCAAACCCGCCACTAAGGCCCAATTAGACTCTACAACATTTGATAGTGGAATGGTTCTCCGGATCTTTTGATCTGGTTGATTTATCGATGGGATTTACGTAGTGATTGACAAGATATATTCTTATGAAAGTTCCTCCTTTAGTTTAAACTTTCTATTTTTGTATTTTCTTTTATTGGATGGGTCTGATAAAAGGATGTGCGCTGGTATAAACCAACTGGTGAAAGGGAGTCTTAACTACTGGATAATGATGAGATTAGGATAACCCTCGTGCTCAAGAATGTAGACAAAGATAATCACACCTATTACAAACCTAGTAATAATACATAAACTTGATGGTATTTCAATTATTTCCTGAGATACAATTATCGTAAAAAAAATATGCATGCAATAAGATGATGGAAAGAAAAATAGTTTCTTATCTCTAATCATTAATCACACATTAACACAATGATTTTCTTTCCATTATTAAGAACAAGAGCTATGAAAAATATTAAGAAAGATAACTTATCAATATATTCAGAAAGTCTTACTCATTACAACATCCATTCATGAAATAAAGTTGGAAGTAGTTCCTCATCAATCCAATCATATAAAAGCCTTTGATGAAAAAAAAAAAGTTTGTCTCCGGTCTTAAACAAGACTTCTCAATTAAGGTATTTCGGAAATAGTTCTTTACAATTCCAAAAATGAGGGTGTTTGCAAAAACCATCCACCTTTTCTAAAAGGTTGATCATGTTATTTATAATGAAACATTCACTAAAAATAACTATCAAAAGTACAAGCTAAGTAAAACAAAACATCTCCTCATGGTGATTTCCATCTCTTTTTCTTCTAAGATTCATCAAATAGTTTCACTAAAGTGGATCACTCTTCTCATACTCTGACCATTTGAAGAAGAGTTCCTCGCATGTGTTGGTCCATTGAGGCCGAAAGGATTTATTTTACTTCTATTTCCCGTGCCCGATACTTAACTATCTTGACACTTAACTACTGCAATATTTCTCTAGCCCTGATCAGGTGCTCCATGAACTGTTGTACTTGACTTGGCACCATGCTCACCACCTTTTCTATCTCTGCAGTCCATGTCGAGCCTTGTTCTGCATGTTGTTTGACTATGTCATGCAAGTCGACAAAATCCTCAGGTGAGCCGAATTCTAGGAGGTCAATGTCTTTCATCTCCTGATTAATCATGACCCAACTTCTTTCGCAATTGGCCCATTTTTACTGAATTTTCCACTGAGGTTCTTGGGCCATTTTCACCCAGTATTCGGCTTCTTTCCTTATCCAATATATGTTTTTTTTCCTCAGCACATGAATTTTGTGCTCTTCAGCATCTCGACCATTTTGAACCGTTCTGGTGTAATCAATTATTTCCACTGCTTGGAGGGCCTTCTCATCGAACGTTTGGTGGTTGGATTTCTCGGAGGCATTTCACCTGTGGTTAGAACATAGTTTAGAGACTATGCAAGAAAATCGAATGCATATATAAATCACAACTGTTAAGTTTTGACAAAATTGAACACATACCTATGTGGCTTGTTTAACCTAGTTTTGATACTCTAAGGATCAACACAGTCTCGAGACACTTGTTTTTATCCTTCGAATTCTATGGAATTCGAACTTGTGTGTCGAATGAATTTGTTCAAAACCGTTCTAGATATTTAAACAAGGATGAACTTACCTTGTCACATCATCCATTCAATTCAGGTTATGAGTGTAATTTCATTAAATTTGTCGTCAAATTGCTCATGTTAACCGGAATCAAGATTTTCTTTAATCTATATGTTCTGAAACCTAATCCTATCTTATCGATGCCAAAAGGTATCAAGGATTGGTGATCAGAGATAAACATACCCAAGTTCTCTCGGATCAACTATCTCGAAAAAGTCCTGATGTCGAAAACGCATCGGGGATCGACGATCGACGATATGTTTCTTGCAGACAAAATGATTGTTTTAACCTTTCTATATTTCCCCAACTCTAATAAAGTGCATTGGTCATTGACTATTAGTGATTTCTTATTGCAGTTGTTTAATCGACGCATGAGGTAGAAACAAATGCGGGATCAAACATTAACTGGTCTATTAACTATTCAAAACCAATCGTATATTATGCCACAAACATCCCATCGTTTCACTAGTCCAGTTGGTGGGTCGAGGATCAAGATTGTGCTTTAAACACTTTTTGTTGATATCTTCTTGCAAAATCTCTGACGCCGAACGATATTTTTGTACAGGGATGATGTTGCAAAGCTGACTAGGAGGCATGACTAGGACCTAGGAAACCTTAACATGACTCGGGACTAAACAAGGTCATATGAACCCCTTACGTGATAAAGACACATGGTATTCGAGACCAGTGACTTCATTTATTTGTTTTAATTAGAAATGTGACTTTCTCTAAGCTATACATTCTACAACCCAATCCTATCTTGTCAACGCCGAAAAGTATCAAGGATCAACGATCGGCGATAAACCTACCCAAGTGCTCTCGGATCGACTCTCTTGAAAAAGTCTCGATGTCGAAAATGCATTGGGGATCAACGATCGACCATATGTTTTTCATAGAAAAAAAATGATTGTTTTAACCTTTCTAGAGTTCCCCAACACTGATAAAGCACATCGATCATAAGCTATTAGTGATTTCTTTGCATCCTTTGTTAATTTCTATCCTTCTCGTATTTTGTCGGTGTCGAAGGGGAGTGACTATCTCTTGAAACTTCGTGCGAATAACTTATGAAAAACAACTACACCTTTCTTTGAGGCCAATAGGGATTGGTGCTTTTTGAATATTGTTACTGTGTGGTCCCTTTACTTGCTTGAATTTTTTTGACGTTGAACCTGAGCATGTTAGGTGTAGTTTTAGCTATTGATTCTTAATTTGGGTGTCAAGTTATTTTAGACATGATGTTTCACAAGTTCAAACAAACCTAACTTGATGATAAGAGTCATGAAAACAAAACAAATATAATCCATTTCCCAAAGTGAAATCGATTCAGGCAATAAAGAAAACAAGTGGTACCCAAAAAGTGATAAAATTTCATCAGACTGTTATGCATGTTTCTGGAGAATTTGTATACTTATTACATATACTTGGAAATAAGTGTGAAGGTGGCAGGAACAGGAAACAATGACTAGGAATTGGAAATTTCCTAAACCCGCGAACCCGACAATCCATGAAAGACATTCCAAGAAATGGAAAAGTGTGGAAAGTGGTCGGACGGGCTTCAAAATAGGGTGACAAGGGTTCCCGAGGACACGTGAGGCCCCGACGGTCAAATTGTATGTATCAGAAATTTTAAGTGAAAAATGTGCAACACGAAAGAGGGGATGATGTGGGAGTCTGGAAGTGAATTTGTATATCGCAGAAGTCGGGGTGTTGTTTGCAGGTCACAGAACAATGGAACTGCAATTTAGAGACCGCTTGCATGGGAACTCGCAATCAAAAAGGTGGCTAGGTATGGAAAGGGGAAGCGCTCTGTAGGAATCGTGATATAAAAGAATGAATAAAAATGTGAACTCGTGAGTCCGTCAACCCGTGTAGCAAGACATTTTCAGAAAAAAACAACTAAGTAACTAGAAAGAGAAAGTATGGGGGAAAAATAAAGGGGAATTTGGTTAAGTATAGAAGAGGGAAAATAAGGGGATAAAAGAGTGGGAAAATAGAAAAGCGGAGGGAAATTTTTGTAAGCGGGAATCGGTGTTAAACAAGCCCCATTATTGAAAAACCATCATTTTCTAGTCCAATATTTTATCCACTTACTTGTTTTCTATTGTGCTTGTACCATTAAAAAGGGTGTGAGCAAATGTTTTGTTGAAGATTTGTTTTTATTGCAACTTGTGGGAGTAATTGTGTTCTTGATACATTCTTCAATGACTTTGACATATTATTTTAAGTATTAAACTTCTTGCATGATGGGTTGTTAGATTTAAAGATTAATAATTGCATATCTAGAAACAACAATGATGATCTTGAATTTTAATATTGTGGTTGATTTCATAGTACCATTTGACTTCGGCCACCATAGATCGGTTTTTTTTTTTTGTTTATTCACAAAGAAGAAAATTGGTAATTTCATTAATAAAGTAAAAGTGCTCAAATAGAGGGCAGGGGATGGACAACTAATAAAATGTTTCCTTTTGGAGTAAAGGAATCAAGGAAGAGAATGGGAAATAAGAAATCATTTTCTCAGCAATGTTGAGATGAAAATGAAATTTCTAAGGTTGGGCCCCTACTGTCGATTCATGAATTAGTGTTGTTATGCTCTATTTTCATTACGAATAGAATTGAATGTTGGTTTGAAATTGTCTGAAATTCATTTATGTTTCCATAGAAGCCTGATGGGATCGACACAATGCATTGTCATATAATTTTTCAATGCTCCATATTAGATCAAATTACTTGAGCCAATACAATATTCAAGAACTACGAGACTATCGAACCATGGAAATGATAAGAGGTGTTACATCCAACAAAGAAGCAACAACCAAGATTCCAAGGAAAATTTTGTAATAGTAAATCCATAAAA
>SNQJ01S0029794.1:71251-94561 GCA_010110895.2 Picea sitchensis
AAATTTACAAGAACTTGGCCATTCTTGAAAGGTATGGCCAAGTTACTATTATTGCATGGGGATTTTCTTTCAATTCTTTTATGCCCTCTTTTCTTTTTCTTTTTCTTTTATTTTTCTTTTCTTTTTCTTTTTCTTCACATTATTTGCAGAATGAAAAATTAATTTCCAATAAAAACACTAAATACAGATAATATCCATAATATCCAAGTCATCAGTTGATTCCCATAATTTATGGGGTGATAACAAGAGGCAAGGCTCTCTCATTTGAATCACACTTGAGAACATTGAATATCTATATGTGTCTGAGGTAACCAAGTATATCTAAGCCTAAATTTTGAGGAAAGATGAAGAAAATAAGGCCGAAATGCAAGGAAGGATAAATTATTTTGATGGTGCTTTCTAAGGTATGTTATTTATAAGTCATCTCACCATTTTCGCTATAAATTTTTTCTATAATGATTCAGACTGTGAAATTTCTAGACCATTGAGAAAACATACCAAAGTATTTTTGGTAAAACATTTATCTTTTGGGTCGTTGTATATTGGGAGTTACACTCCGTGGAAAATAGGGTTTTTGGCTAGTCTTGAAACTAGTCAAAAATAGGTGTTTCGGGTAAAAACGTCGTAGCTTTTTCATAATAGATCCAAATTTAGTGTGACCAAATGTTTTGGTTAGGGTACAGGATGTAGTATGTTTTATAACAGTTTCATATCAATTCAATGAGTATTTTGTGCAGGCCACGCTCTACAAGGTCGCTCTCTAGAATAAGCCAGAATTCAACAAGGTATTCCATTTTTGCTATAATGCCTTTTCTGAGAGGTTCCATGTAGTTCCACCTGGAGGAATTGCATAAAAAACATTGAAGAACATTGTGTATCATTTTTAGATCTTTATTCATTACAGGTACAAAGTTATGATTATTTCAATTTGGGGTTATTGACTAATCCAAAACTAGTCATGGTCGAGACAAGTAGTTGATGAGTTGGCACATACATGAGGTGTATAGTTGATTATTTTGGTACATATTGATGAGTAATTGTTGATTATTATTTGACATATTATTGGTATATACTTGATACATGGTTGGATGCACTTGTTTATGGTACAGGTTGATTACAGGTTGTTTGGAACAGGTTGGTGCATGGTTGATGCACTTGTTTATGTTGACAAATTGATATCTATTGAGGATTGTTGCCTCATCTCAGTTGGTGTTGAGAATGTAAGCTAAGTCTTTCATATATAGTTGGTGCTCTTGTAGAGTTGTACTCTATTCAATTGTTGCTGAAAAACCCCCAAATTGAAGTCCATAATAAAAAGAAAAATTGTACATACATCTTGTGTTCTTTGTGTTTCTTGTGAAAATGATTTTTTGATGATATGTTGCTGATATGTATTCACATCTAACTGATTATAAATGACAGCAATGAGTAATGAGCAAATGTTGAATATTAACTAAGGATTTTTTATGTAAGAGGGAAGTTTTGGAAAAAAGATCCCCACACTCATTCACCCCCCCTCTAAGTGTGGTAGGTGTGTCCAACAATGAACCACAATAAAGAATGGTTTATCTATGTATTTTTCTTTTATGTTTGATTCATGATAAATGAATGAATGTATGAATGAATCTGTTAAGGTTAATTTGCAGCATGCACTAGATTAGTTATGTTAATGAAGAATTAATGTTAATGAGTGGATATGGTTACAGAATGGTATATCTAATATATATGAAGTAGAATTCATGTCTAACATCCCCATGAGAACCATCCCTTCCATGACTGTAGATATTTGTTTCCTATAGTCCCCCATAAGCCATCTTGGGTGAGACTTCATTGTGCACTCTATGCCTAGTGTTTCCTTCTGGTCTCTAGAAGGGCTGATGGTTTGTAGGGTTTTGTTGGAAACCTAAGGTAGAACTTAGGCCAGACCAAACATTCCAACACAATCCCTAAGGGACTACACCTAACCATTGAACGTTTATCCTCAACTATGTTTTTATTAGGAGGAATAAAGAAAATCTATGTAGGTGAAGGATCAACAGAGAAATGGTCTTATTTGTTCTCTCATTACCTAAATATAAAAAAACAAACATGGATTTGAAGAAGGAGATTCACCACTAGGTATGGGAGGATACATCCAAAAAAACGTTTCTATCAATGTTGGATTACCAACAAGGAAATTTCAATTTGGCCCTATTGGAATCTAATGTTCCAAATCCCCTCCTACGGTAGATTACAAAGAAACTTAGATAAGACACAATTTGGAGGATATTCAACTAGATGATATAATTGACTCACGCCAACAAACAAGTGACATGTTGTACAAAGCGGTGCTTTAGTCTTCAGCCAATGAAAATAAGATGAAGGAAATACCTTGTTATTTTACTTGTTTTCATTAAAATCCATCCATCCATCCATTTGAAAATTCAATTTTTTTATTGAAAATGGTAACATGCCTCTTGGGAATGAGATTTATTAATCATCTGATCTAAATTTTTTTGAGGAGAGAGAGAGAGAGAGAGAGAGAGAGAGAGAGAGAGAGAGAGAGAGAGATTCACAAAATATTTCCAATACAAATATGGATTTTAATATTCATCTGAGTTTTATGCCCTAAGGTTCCTTAGCATAGTTCCATTAACAGTCTAGAACATCAAGGAACAACAAAATGTATAGTTTAGATGATTTTGAATACACACACACATTTCATGGAACATGTTTTATGAATTGTAGTTTTTATTCAGTTGCTGTTTATAAATTATTATTATGATGATAATTCTAAAAAAAAAATTAGTCATTATGACAATGAAAACCAATAAACCAAAGATATACCATCTCTAACATGAGATCATCTAGCTTTATCATTCCAAAAAATGATAGTTATAAACTAAGGTAAAGTCAAAATTTCAAGAGGGATTTACTCAACACAATTAACTTTACTCAATGTCAAACAACACCAATTACATTTGCCAATGTTTATCATTCCATATTAACAACCATTGTTCAATTGCTTGATTCTTTTGATAATTAAATAGAACTATGATATTATTTATCACTCTAAAGAAAGTACTCAACCATTCAATTGTCATTATTTTTTCTCTATCTTGTTAAGCATTTTGTTTTATTTCAAAGCGTATATTGAATAGATTTCCCTAACTATGAAAAGTTGTAGCAATATAATAATCAAAATTCAAGGCATGAATGATGGGATTGACCTAGAATCATACCTAGACTTGAATCCAGGTAGATAGATATGGTGATTTGGCCATCAATGTTTGTAGAGTAGAGAATCAAACTCAAACTTGAGCAACAAATCATGGGCCAGCACTTTTACAATTTTTTATTGAAATTTTAGGCATGTTATCAAAAGTAAGTAGAAATGGAGCGATTTAATAAGTGGACAAAATTGATTTTTATGGTTAGTTCATTTTTTTAATCTAGGTGAAGTCTCACTGCAATCAATTTACATTCTCTTCTTGAAATGGATCCAAATCTCTAAAATCAAAGTTTATGGTCAAAGTTGTTTCCAATAAGATCAAACTATAGCTTCCAATAAAATTCTATCATATTTGGGGAAAATTTCCCACCGTAATAAATTGAATTTCTCCCATTATTAAATTACACCATCAAGAATGATTGTCACTAATGTATGGGATATGAACCTTCTTCAAATTTCTTACAAAGTAAATTGAACTATTCCAAGTCTAGCTTATGTTTTGACAATAGAATGAAATCGAACTCTACATTTTTTAGAATGAAAGTAGTGAAGACTTTGAATCTTTAATAAGAGATATAATGAGATCCTAACCTTTACATGGAACCATGATAAAACACTGAGAGTGAATTTACTAGTATTAGCTAGTTGCAATTTAACTGACACCAAGCATGATACCCAACTTTGAAATATGCAAAAGAAGCCATAAGACTCTAAAACCAAGATGAGATGGGTGATAAAATGTTTTTTGGACATCACAACATAGTTTTGAGAATGGGTTCAATTCATCACTTTAAAATAATTTTGAAAAAGTTATAGGATGCATAATGCACAAATGATTTGACCAAGGAAGGCTTCAATGACCAAAATATAAATCAATTACAATGCATGGTATTTTTGAAGATTAAATAAGACCAAGGGTTAGAAAATATACATTTCAATATGAGGGATTTCAATACGCTTTATGATTGTGTTAATCATATAGAAAATTTGCAATGCTCGGCCTTCCCTTTCTCTTTCCATGTGATTAGATATTAGAAAAGTGAAGTTGAAACTTCGCATTTACTATTTGATGGTTTAATGATATAGAAAAACTCTATAAATGTAAAAATAAAATAAGTGCTGTAAAAATAAATATTGAGCATAAATATCAAATCCATCCATAAGCAACTAAACATAGAATTGAATTAATAGTAAAGAAGCATCATGAAAAAGAGGTAAACAAATTCATGATTCCATAGATACAACCATTGAAAAAAAAACTAGGCAGATGCACTTATCATCAAAGAAAAGTAATAATCATAATAACTCAATACAATACATCATAATGGGAAAAAAACATTTATAACACTACCTGTGTGTGTGTGTGTGCATAGAATGGTAGTTGATAAATCTTCTAGAAGGTCTTAGAAGTCTACTTGTACCACACTAAACAACCTTATGTGATCTTGTAAATGTAGTTTTGTGCAAGGAATAACTCCATATATCATCCATATGATAATATTTCCCTAATACATTTCTTAAATCATCAACTACTTGCATCATCATGTACATGACATGGACATTTTGATCATTGTGTGTAAGAGCTCTGACCAACACACTTATGATTGCATTGTCAATAGATCCCATGTTATAATTGTGTTGGAGTACAAGTTAGCAAATGAACCATATTATAAGGATGTCCACCTTGATGAAACTTCACGTAGGGCTCTACTAATCTCCCCTACTAATGTTTCCCCTTTTATTTGGCATTCACATTCAACTACTACAGATTTGATCTTCCACTTCTACAACTATGGAACATGTTATCACATGAAATCACACTTATAGAGATAAATTCTAGAAGCTCAAGTGAAATCCAGTGTAACCTAGAGGGAGGCCATTGTCACTTCACCAACCCTCTTTCACTTCAGGCCAAATTTCCTCTAGCTTTCAAGGGGATTTTCCTTGGGTTAATATTTCTAGGACTTAGGGAAGTGAATCTCAAGATGATTTGAAGAGTGGGTCCAAGAAAAATGGTTACTATAATATTTAGGGTATGAAAAGTGATTGGAGTACTCGATATCATTTTCTTTACATTAGGAAATGGAATAAATTAATTGTAGATTTAATGGAGGATAAAAGGAAAAGAAAACTCACATATTAACCCTAGGGGAATGTACAATCACAATACATAAGTATAATCCTTTAGGGAAAAAAATTAGGTGGATGTACAATCACAATAACTAATGTCATATTATTTTTTCTATGACTTTAAACAAGAGATTAAGGTGGAAAATGATCAAACCCTAAAGGGATGTACAATCACAACCCATAGAATTTAACCAATAAGGAAAATCTTACGGGGATGTACAATCACAATCCCTAAATTTAACCTTATATGCTTCATCAATTTTCATAAAAATAATATCAATGGAAGGGGATACACAATTACAAGCCTCTCCTAGGGTTTATGAGATAGGATCCATCCAAGAAAATAATATGTACCTTCATCACTTTGTTAATCAGATTTACATCCAACAATTAGATCCACAAAGGCTTGAAAACAACACTTGCTAGGTATTCCATTTCTCATCCATAAATCCTTATCATGAATCATCAAATAAATTGTAAACATTCATCCATGGTGTTAACTCTAAAAAATGCACTAGCATTTTTGAAGGAAAGATGCCTAATCTTGTAGGGAAAAAATTTCCAGCTTCCCTAGCTCCAAATACAAATCTGATTGCATCATTGGAAATCTTATGATCTGTAGTTAAAAAACGACTATTTGAACATGCAAAACGGACATTCCACGGTTGAGAAATTTGATTTTTCCCAAAGGAAATTTTTGCTGGAAATTCTGACTTTCGGTGGTTTAGGCGAACAGGACGACTGTTCATTAACCACCAAAAGCTGCGTTTTCGGTGGATAATTCACACAAAAGCTTTCCAGTTAACCACTGAAAGCCTGTAACTGCCAGAATGAGCGAATTTTTTCCCAGATCAGGAATTTTTGAATTAGAATGCTATGAAACCTCTTGGAATAGACATGTGGTGAATTATCAAGTCCAGCAAAACAGTTAGTTTTGATAGATGGTGGAGAAAGGAGGTGGTTCAAAGGTTTTTGATGTCTTTAACAAAGGAAGAAAAGTAGGACACCTGGCCACATCAACAAATTCGACTTGGTCTCCATGGGAGAATGATCTTTTAGCCTTGGAGGGTTGTCTACACATCATCAACAGTCAACAGAGGAAAATCAGGGATTGACCTCTTTTTGAGGAAACATCCCACATATTTTGCAACAGATTTTTCTTTCTATTTTTAGTTGATTTGATCCATGTTTTTAGGATCAGAGAACTGTTTTTGTAATCTTATAAATATCAGAAAAGAACATGAACCAAGGGTTCGATTTTGGATAGAGTAATTGGCTATTGTACTCAGACTTTTTATGTTAATACAGATCACAGGTTCCTTTCAATTTTGATTGTCAGCTTTCCATCTTTCTTCTACATTATTATCTATGTTGTCAAGATTTGAATGGTTGTTATCCCATTGTTTAGCTCATAGCCTGATAATAAGTCTCTTGATTGTCTCTTAGACCCTACATTGTACTGGTTTAGTTACAATCTTTTCTCCACCCAATTTAAAAGTTATCTGCTGATTAATCAATGTTTGAGAGCACTGTCTATTTGTTTATCATTTTCATGTTTGAATGACATAAGCTGTATTGAGTTGTCCCATTGATCCACCTTTACAAAATACAAAAACATTCATTTCTTAAGTTACCAAGCACCTTTGGTCTGCAACCACAAACGGTTTCTTGGAGTGATAACAAATTGGCGCCGTTGCCGGGGAGAGGAGATTGAAGCTCAGCTTCCCTGGGAGACGACATAGATCTACTCTTTGATGATAGACAAGGGGTAGACACTTATTGGTTGTATATCATCTATCTGGTGACTCCATGAAGGACGAATTCGGTGGAGACTCCACAATATTCAGATGTCAAAAGCATTTTCTTCTCTTTTGGCTCGGAGGTTTGCACCTCTCGATTTCTCTTCAATTCCTGGTTTCCCACATCCAGTACCTGATATGTCAGAATGGGGAGATTTTCTACCTATCTTCAAAGAGAAGAAAGAAGATAATCCCGCAGAACACCTCCTCAAGTTTCATGAATGCATGGAGCTATTAAATCTGCAGCATGAAGATGTTCGTATGAAAATGTTCATGTATTCATTGTATGGTGATGCACGTGAGTGGTATTTCTCTTTACCCCCTTCAAGTATTTCATCTTTGAAAGAMTTTCACAAAGCATTCAATAAACGCTGCAAAAAATTCTTTCCAGATGAGTTTTTATTTGATAGTTGTTGTGAAGAATTTAACTTGCATAACAAGGCTGAAGAAGTAAAGAGGGAAGGATCTCTCCACCATTTTTCTAATGATCTTCATGATGTTGTGCCTTCTCATCAAGATGAATAAAAAATGGATGATAAA
Organism: Picea sitchensis; assembly: GCA_010110895.2. Taxonomy (NCBI): domain Eukaryota; kingdom Viridiplantae; phylum Streptophyta; class Pinopsida; order Pinales; family Pinaceae; genus Picea; species Picea sitchensis. Next base: position 78,932 of record SNQJ01S0029794.1, read on the forward strand.
GGAGCTGAAGATTCTCCTATTAATAGTATTTTTGATTTTCATCAATATGAAGAAATAGTTTCTTTAGTTGTCCATCATAAGGATCATTTTTCATCTAAGGTTTATGAAGGTTTGATTACTCCTGAAATATCAATTGTCCACCAAAGAGATGATCAGAAATGTATGCATGTTGTGGTTAATGATATTCATGAAGAATATGCTATTGAAATGAATACTATCCATTATGATCAGGAGATCAGTAATTCAGATCATGATAACCATATTGATGCTTCTGTTATTGGATCAAATACACCCACTGTCTTAGATTGTTATCATGATCGTATTGTTTCCTTCGAAAAGTTGAAAGATGATGAGCAGATTGAAAGTTTAACAGTTGAAAGTATTGGAGCAACAATAGATGTTGAGGGCAGTGCACATCTTCCAGACTTGCAGAAAAAGACAGATTGCAGCATACATTTGCAGGAGGGGCAGCAAAATGGTTCAGATCAGAAATTCAGTTCATATTTTCCTCCAACAGGGATCAAGCGGTTTTCATTCATCATTGAGTTTTGTGAAGGAAAAGAAGAGCAGCTGCAACACAGTCAGTTGGATCAACAACTCAAAGAGGTATTTCATTCTGATTTTTATGACATTATTACAAACTTTTTGGAATCTATGAGCAGCATAAATATCAAAAAAAAATTGTCAGATGAGGGACAATCTTGTTTCTGTTATCGTCTATATTTTTGCTTATGGATTCCATCATTTTTTGGGTTAAGATCAAGAATAGTTTCATAAAATCACTTTCTGACATGGCTTCATTGGAAGCATGATTTTACCTAATCTTGAGGCAGCAGTTGGTTAAAGTAGGGTAGTTCAGGAAATAAGCTCTTTCTCGAGCATTTCTTTCTTCTAATTTGAAATAGAAATAGCAGTGAACTTGTGTGAATAAAGACATGCAGAGGTCATAGTTGCAGAGATCATGGTTGCAGAGTTTTCAGTTTAAAGTCTAGATCTTAACACCTGAAATAAGTCCAGGCATTTATACTCCCCACAGTGCTTAACATACAAGAGGCCTTGGGAAAGGCAAACCTTGCCCGCCAAATAAAAGTTGTGATTCCCTGCAATGTTGATGTCTATCAGTCTAAGCTGCCATCAAAAATAAATCTTCAAGCCTGATGTGAATAAAACTATGCAGCAACTTGCTTCATTTCTCAACAATAATGGATCTCCCTTTGTGATCAATAGTTCTCCCTTCTTAAATATTTATCAAAATAAAATCTTTCAGCAGATTATGCCTTCTTTGAAAATAAGGCTCATCCACTGGTTGATGGGAAGAATGTTTACCACAATTACTTTGATGGAACACTGGAGGTGCCTTTTTCATGGGTGGTGTTATTCATCATAAGAAAGAACAGGTCTTTAACAAGGCAGTTGTTGTTGTCAACTCAGGATTATTATTGATGGTTGTTATGGGCCTACTTTTCCCAACTGTGCTACACTTTACACACGTAGAATTGCATGTTGGACGATCAGGATTAGTCCTTTTCAAGGTTTGGCAGCTGTGTTATGCTTGTAGCATATGTATTATACCTTATCTTCCAGCTGAAGAGTCACATAAATCTTTATGACCCCATAGATCAGATCAGGGAGAGAATGGAGGAGTTACAGATAAAGAGGAAGTTGTTGTAATAGCACGATGGGAAGCAATATCATGGCTTGCTATCCTGACTGCTTGGATTTATTTTCTCTCAGGATATCTTGTAAATGCCATAGAGGGGGCATCGAAGTCTTGGAATATGCCAGTTGCTTTTGTAAGTGTGATTCTTCTACCAATTGTTGGGGATGCTGCAGAGCATGCAAGTGCTATAATGTTTGCTATGAAAGATAAACTGGACATCTCACCAGGTGTTGCGATTGGATCTTCAACACAAATAGTAATGTTTGTGATTCCCTTTTGTGTGGTGGTTGGTTGGATCATGGGAAAGTCTATGGATTTAAACTTTCAACTTTTTGAGACTGCTACACTATTTATTACAGTCATTGTGGTAGCATTTATGCTTCAGAAAGGTACATCAAACTATTTCAAAGAATTTAAAAAATGAAGTTATTCAAGAAGGGAATTTGACATGCTCAAGAACTTAACTGGATCTGCACTAGCTGGTGCCACGGGAGGGTTCAGTGCCATGCATCCAATATTGTGTCTGCTATATTTATTGCGACCGGTCAAGATCTTGTCCAAAACATTGAGAGCTCTCATTACATTACAATGATGGAGGCTTCCATTGGTGGCAAGGATCTGCATATATCAGTCACAATGCCTCGTATTGAGGTCTGGGAGTGATGGTGGTGAAAAAGAGGATCAAGATCAGAGCGAGGGCATTAAAATTGATGAAGTTGTTGATACAAATCTCCAGGCACATGTGAATAAAACGCCTTTGAATGCAGAATAAGAAGGCCCGTCATCTTCCAGGCAACTGACAACGTAAATGTTGTATCAACGGAATCATCACCCTTAAAGCTACAGATGCATCTTCGTCCGTTGGCAGAGTTTACAAAACGTGTCTAAAAAACTGTTTCTGACAATGAGAATGCCAAATCTTCTGGATGCCCGAAAACACCAACGAAAGATAACAAAAATTTAGCATCTCCTTCAAGTCCGCTTCTAGTTATATCAGATAGTGACTCTGAATAAGCCAACGATCATATGTCTTCCTGAGATGATCTCCAATTGCTTGAAACTTGTTGTCCTCGCAATTTTCTCTTTCTCCTGATCATTCGATGGCAAATTTGAAAGGAACCAAGACACATGGCAATGCAAAATCAGCAAAGAGAATCAGATCCAGATTATAAGGTGAAAGTTCAGTGAATAAAAGCTGGGACGGTTGAGCATATTCAGGGACAAGCAGTCGGTCTATTTCAAAGGATTTAAACAATCGAGTTATTCAAGAAGGGAACAAAGACTATGATGGAGAGTTATCGGTCACATTGGTAGATGCTCGAAAGCTCGACTATGATCTTTATGGAAAGACCGATCCTTATATTTTCCTTAGTCTAGGAGATCAAGAGATTAGAAGCAAGAAAAATAGCCAAACCACTGTCATTTGTCCTCCTGGTGCTCCAATATGAAATCAGGACTTCTAGTTGCTTGTTGTTGATCCTCAGAAACAGAAGCTTGGTGTCAAAGTGAGGGATTCATTTGGCCTTGGAATCTACACTGTAGGTATGGGTGAGGCTCTGTAATAATCTGGCTTGGTTTAATCACTAGAATTGTTGTATTGGTTGCGATAAGCTTTGACGTTTCAAATTTTTTCAACCCTTGATTTACCTTGAACATCGGTTTTGGAGTCTACATTTACAAAGGACTAGTGTTCAATCATGAAGATCATGTAGCTGAGAGAGAAACACATCTAATTTCAAACATCTTATTCCTTGGCATTTTTCTCCATTTACTGAGGAAAAGAGTCGACTTCCTAAAAGCTACACTGCACAAAATAAACCTTTTGGAAACTTTTCTGTTCCAAAAAGAAAAACCATTATTGTGTAAGCAGTCTATATGTGGAAATGATATTGTATATATGAAGTATTGAAGGCCATGAAATAATGATCTATACAAAGCTGGCTGCAGATTTCTGGTACATCGACAAATACAGGTGATCATAAAGAAGGCCTCTTTTCTTGGGGAATTAAAGCAGATTAGCACTCTTGTTAATCCTTTCAGAACAAGGATATGGACTTCAAAATCTCTCTTGCGTATGAATCCAAGACCCCATTTTGAAGGATGGCATTCAAGGAGCACATGGAAGCTTGTTTTATGTCTCAATCTAGCAGGCAACAGAGGTCAGGTGTTGATCAGATTACCAGCTTTGTTTTGGGGGCGGCATTGATTGAAAAGGTAGATTGTATGACAGGGCCATCTATCGAGGAAAGCCTTATTGCGTCAGGGATTCAAAGTTTTATAAATATGGGTGCTCTATTTGCTTCTGTTGTTTGCATCATTCATAGTAATTGGGACAGTTGCAGAGGAAGAAAACATACATGTTCGCTCTCTTTGGTTAACTATAGGTGATTCAGATCTAGACAGCGGCAGCAGGACCCTAAGAAATTGACACTCTTGTCTTGTTTCTCTCATGCTAATTGGCAACTTGGTGACTGGTGTTTGTTTCCCACCTATGCAAAATTTTCCACATCAGTAACTATTAACATGAAGGACATTGCATCAGATGGAGAGGCAAAAAACAGTTAAAGAGAATGACAGACTGAAATCAAATTCTGGAAGCACTAGTGATGATAAAATCTGCAGAAACCTTGTGAAATGTGATCAACAAGGGAACACGAAAAGCCTTCTATCAAGATTGCTTTTGTCCAAAGGAAATCCTGGCTTGGAAGACCTTACTCAAACTACAAAAGATTTCAGAGAGGTAACACATTTTAAACTATTTTTAATTCACAAGTTTTGGTGGCTTAGGTGAACATTTCAATTGTTCATTAGCCACCAAAAGGTAGAGCTTTTGGTAGTCAACATTTTCGAAATTTTGTCTCTTTAACTACCAAAATCGCAGAAACAGGGAAGAATGCTACAATTTTTGCACAGGCCCGAGTTTTACTTTCCCAAATGCCTTGAGGGTGGATTATAATGATGAAACATAATTAATTGCATCAGTAGCAAAGTTCTATTTTTTGAGGTGTTTTGGCCAGGTGAAAATTAAGTTAAATGAGACTTCTATGGAAGGAGATTTGCAAGATGAAACCCATCAGGACGAGATTACAAGTTTAGTCAGAGAGAAAAGAGCTTCATCTAAGAAGCCACAGTCATTACAAACTTGCGAGGGTAATTTGAAATTTTGATATTTTGATTTTGAAATACTTCGGTTTTAGGTGGTTTAGGTGAGCCCTCCGGTGCTCATTAACCACCAAAAGAGAATGCTTTCGATGGATAAGGTACTTAAATCCATCATTAACCACCAGAGAAAGTTGTTTTAACGAGAATATTCAAAATTTTGCCCAGTTGAGATATTCAAGTTAGATGATGTGAAATCTTACGGAATAGGATGATTATGAGTATCAAATCAAGTATAAATACTATTCTTGAAGAATAAATTCAAAAAGAAGTTTTTGACTATATTTGGTCATTTTAAAGGGAAAAATGATAGGGGTCAAAATGATTTATACCCGAAGTTGTTGTTGTTTTGATACCCGATCGGAAAAGGTTTACTGAGACATGGTTGCAACCGGCAATACCCTCTGTTGGTGGCTTCTGGCTTTGGTTTCTATTATTCACTTTACCAAACTTATCGGTGGCTTCTTGTGATGCGTCCACACAATCCGGTGTATTTTTGGTTCTTGTAGTCCTTGATCACCTTCTATACGCATTAAATCTTTGAGTCTTTGGTGCAGGCCTGGTTTTCCCTCGTTGTGTTTACGGAAGGTGAAATATTTTGGAAATAGTGAAAATCTTTCACTTGATGGAAGATGGTTATACAGTGGATGTTCTTGTTTTACTCCTCTTGAGAATTGGAAGCATTGTAAGCAGAGAGAGGAGCTTTTAAATTACAGAAAACCCTAAAGGTCTTTGTACTTTTGCAGGTAATCGAGATTCATCAGTTTTGATTTTTGGATAAGTTTTACATTTTGATTGGTTTAGAGCCATGTATGCATGGTAACCAGAAAGGATATCCATGGCCCAATAGTAAGACACAGTGCGCTGGGTTCTTGGACACCTCAGGGAGGTATCCATCCCGAGTTGGAGCGGATGTTAGCACTCAAATGCCATTTTGAAGGAAATATGCCTAATCTTGTAGTGAAATTTTGACTAGCTTCCCTAATTACAAATTCAAATATGATTGCACCATTGGAAATCTTATGATCCGTAGATGTCGATCGACCATTTGAACATGCGAAATGGACATTCCATGGTTGAGAAAATTGATTTTTCCCAAAGGTAGTTTTTAGGAAATTGACTTTGGTGGTTAATTCACCGAAGTCTTCTATGTTGTTAACCAGAGCTTTGTTTCTTCAAATTCTTGAAATTCTTGAATCGGTTTTGAAGCATAATGAGATGAAACCTCTTGGAGTAGACATGTGGTGAATTATCAAGTACATCACAACAGTTAGTTTTGACAAATGGTGGAGAAAGGAGTGATCATTTCAAAGGTTTTGATGTCTTTAACAAAGGCAGAAAAGAAGGATACCTTGCCACATCAGAAAACTTGACTTGGTTTCCATTTGAGAATGAATGGTAGCAGGGAAGCTGTTCTACACTTCACCAACAATCAACAAGAGAAAAATCAGAGATTGTGGCCTCATTTTGAGAAGCATCCCTTCTTTATTATAATTTCATTACTATTTTAGATAGCGGATCCATGTTTGAGGATCACGAAAACTATTGTAAAGGCTACTAAATGAGAACGGTGAGAGGGGTTCAATTGGATCTGATAATTCTGTACTGGGGCTTTCATTTGCTAATACATATACGGAACATCTGCCATTTTGGTGGAAGTTTTCATATTTCTTCTTCAACTGTTATATTGTTGTGTTGGAATAGTTATTTATCCTATTTTTGGTTCATGACATTATAATCGGTTCCTTTAGTTGTTTATTAGACCACAGCACCTTTGGTTATGAGCAATCTTTTCTTCATCAACTGAAAGCTATTTTCTTGTTTAACCAATCTTGGAAACTGCTCTGTTTATTTGTTTATCATTTTGATGTCGAATGCCATAAGTTGAATTGAGTTATCATTGATCCACAAAATACAAAACATTCATTCTTAAGTTGCAAGCACCTTTGTTCTAAAACCACAAAGGGTTTCTTGGAGTGATATGACGAGGTTTTGGTTAGGAGGCGTGAAGGCTTCCTATGAAGGAAAAAATGATCTGTGGTGGAGCCCATCCCTTAGGAAGCCCGATTTTAGTTAACTCTCAAAAGGATATCTTTGTCCACGAATTAAGCTGTCGAGAATATATAGAGGATCAAAAGAATTATTTTGGTGGCATCATGTGGGGTTGTTTTATGTCGGTGGCGATGTAGAGGGTGTTGTAGGAGGTTGTGATGGTTTGCTCGACATAAATCAAATATCGAGATATTGTGGGTTGAAAATAGTAGTCGGTAGAATTTCCATGGGGAAATGAATTGGAGAATTGGGGAGTTGGGGAGTAAATCATCATATAAAATCATTTAAGAACCATGGATGTGTAGGGAGTGCCTCGGGTTCGGTGGAAAATATGAACCAATGATGGGGTAAGGGTACTCACTTGTTCTATTAGAGGAGGAGGTGTATGATTTTAAATAAGGGCCAGTTAGCGATGCACGTATTCAATTATCATAGGAAATTGATATGTAAAATGATCAAATTGATTTGCATAGAGAGAAAGGACATCTCATTCATTCATTGACTAAGGTCGTGACATAATGGATGTCGATTACATATGTTGGGGTGGGTTCTTATTGAAATCTTTGGCATATGGCTATTAGCGTCTGTCGGAACTGAGCTAACGCTAGACAATGGTGTGTGTAATGGCCATATTGATAACAAATGGCGCATCTGGTGATTTGTAGTCACTTTGTTACTTGTGTTTTGTGAGATAGCGGCAATACTGGGGGAAGCGATGAGTGGTGGTGGTGCTCGAGGAATTTGAATGAGATTACGTAACTCGGGGGGAGATGGGCACTTGTTGGTGGGGTGTTCATATTTCTCTCATAGTGTGGAAGGATGTTGCACATGTGGGGGAAGTGGAGAAGTGGGATCCTTCTTTTTTTGTCTACCCCTGGCCCATGTGAGAATTCTTGAGCAAAGTGGGGGTGTGAGTGGGATGATGGGGGTAGAAATGGGAATGCAGCCGGGATTCCTTCTTTTTTTGGGGGGGAGGGATGGTTGAGGACCATCTCGGTGGATGTAGATACCATCGCGTGATTTCCAACTACAATGTTAGGAAGGGTGGCGTTGTAACTTCTTGGAAATCTTGTACCGGTGAGGGGTAAAAGGGATTTGGGTAATGTCTTGGGGACTGTCTCCCAAACGGGATTATAATGAGGAAGATCAAGAATGGGTAGAGATGAAAAAGGTCGAAGAGATTCCAAAGGAAGGAGTTATGTGACTAGTGTGACTAGTGGGGCGTCATGGATGAAAGGGGCCTGGGTGGGAGGGAGAGTATCTTCAGATCTTGTTCCTTTGGTGGAGATGACACATACTTGTGTGGAAGGATGGAGGAGTGGTGGTTCTCCATGGTATGTCCCTAGGAAGGATGGGTCCTTAAAAATTACAGGGCCCAGAACCAAATATGATATAGCATAGAAAAACCTCGAGGAAAAGTACTCAGCATGTGAAAAAAATAATTTTAGATAATAAGCCACTTTGAGGGCAACCTCCTTTTACTTAAATGTTCAAGTACAATATGATTCAAAATGAAAATGTCTCCTTGGTATATAGGAGACTAGGAGGGTATGTAATTACAACTAATGGCCTAAAGTGACATAAAATAAAATAGCATTACTAATATAATATGCCCCAATTAGGGGTAATGATCCAATATTAAAGCTTAACATGCCCCTCCCATTTGAGACAGAGTGTTGTTTTGCAGCGGCTTGGGTAGCTTCTGGTCTTACGTATAAAGATATCTTCCCAAGTGGAATCTTCAGCCCGTGGTTTCCTCCACATTTAATGAGATGCTATGAAATGGATTTACTCCTCAACTGGCGAATTCTTGTGTGAGTGGTGGCTTCAGGCTCCATTATGATTTTCCTTCCTCATCAAGTTAAGGAAATATGGTTTGAACTAGGATCTTGTAAGCCTATAACCTTCTTTAAGCATGAAACATGGAAGCCCAGGTACTCTTGAAGAATCACGGGTAGCTCAATTTGTATTCCATGGTACCAATCTTCAACACCCTTATAAGGGCCATAGTACTTTGGTGATAATTTATTATCCCTTCTTGGCTTGATTGAGGGACATATGTTTATATGGTTGTGATCTTAAAACACCCAATCCCTACTTCAAAACTTCTTTCCTCGATCTTTGATCGCTTGTTGTTTGCTTTGTTTTGTGCCATGGTGGGAGTTGTCCTTTAATATTTGGAGAGAACTTGTTGTTGATTCGTGTGATCTTCCTTGCTTGAACCTTAGATTTTATTTTTAGAGAATAAGTGATGGAGGAGAATTGAAGGTATCCAAAGAGTTCCATAAATGGTGTCATTTTGTTGTAGTATGAAAGGAAGTGTGGTACCACCATTCTACCAAGGGTAACCATTTGAACCATTGTGACAAAGCAATGAAGGTAGACTCCAGACATTTGTTCACTACCTTCTAGACATTTGTTCACTATCTGGTTTGTCCATCGAGGATTGAGGATGATAGGATGAGCTATGAGGCCAATTAAGTTATCAAACAAGAAAATAATTCTATCTAAAAATGTCAAGTGAAAGATGGGATCTCTTTCACTTGCAATAATCTTTGGGCTGCCAATGTAGCTTTTAGGCTGATCTCCATGAATCGCGGTGAAGCTCTTGTACTAGCTTTGAAGGGATGAGAGAGTGCACAAAGTGTGTGTACTTGGTCAATATATCAACAATCACCATGATGACCTCTTTCCTTGAATTTGGTAACACAATGATGAAATCCATGGAAAACTCCTCCCTTGTTGACTTGGGATGAATAATGGTTATATAAGACCTGGGGTCTTAATTGTTTCCATCTTATTTTGTTGTAAAACCAAACATTACGCCACAAACCTTTGAACAGTAGTTTTAAGGCCATCCCAAAATCCTTCTAGACTCTATGGTAGGTTTTCAAAATCCCGAGTGCCCTCCCTGCGGAGGTGTGCAATTCCATCGGTACCTTTCATTTCGGTTGGGATTTCTTACATAAATGTAGCGATGGTTGTACCAGAGTGAATCATTTTTTTCCATGTAAATGTGTCGTGCCTTGGAATCCCTGGCAACCTTTGAATGAGAGTCCACATTTTTTTCTTCATTCTTCCGATCATCCCTTTCTTCTATTTTCCAATCGGGTTGGATGGTCGAGACCTTATGAAGGCCTCAACATCTTCATCATTCTTGAGAGTGCATCACATACAACATTTTGCTTCCCTTTTATAGGCGATTTCAAAATCATAACCCAATATCTTGGTTACCCATTTTTGTTGTTCTTCTAAAGATAATCTTTGTTCTAAGTATTTAAGACTATAATAATTTGTTTTGACCTTGAAGTGCCTACCTATTAGGTAAGCACACCATTTCTTCAAATGCATGTGGTAGTATTGCCATCATTTCCTTCTCATAAATGTGTTTTGTGTAAAGTCCTTTCCCTTGGTGGTCGACTTTCAAAAACCAGGAGCCTTCCTTCTTACGTAGAATGACACAATTCCATTTCTCGAGGCATCACATTCCCACAATAAAGGTTTTTGTGAAGTCTAGAGTGGTCAAGAGATGAGCTTTACACATCACCTCTTTAAAGTTGTTGAGAAATATTTAGTTGCCTCTAGAGTCCATGAAAATGCATCAGCCTTAGTTAGTGTCATTAAAGGTGTTGCTATTCTTCCATAGTTCGAACAAACTGCGGTAGTAACTTTGTCAAACCCAAAATCCTCTAAGATTCTTTAATGTTTTTGGGGAATCGGCAGGTCCATCATGGCCTTAAACTTATTAGGGTCACCTTGACACCTTCCACGAGATACAATATGATCCAAATGCTCTACCTCCTTTACTCCAGAAACATTTGGATGGTTTTATTATAATTGTTGCTCCTTTAGTAGTTGTAGCACCTTGTCAACATGTCACACATGATCCTCCCAAGACTTGTTATAGATTAGTATATCATCAAAATACTAACACAAATTTTTGAAGTAGGGCTTGAAAATGGAATTCATCAACCCTTGGAATGTGGAAGGTGCATTTGTAAAGGCCAAAAGGCATGACAATTCATAATGCCCTTCATGAGTTGAATGTTGTTTTGGGATATCTTTTTCCCTTCATTATGATCTGATGATACCACGAGCGAGATCCAATTTTTGAAATAGATTGCTCCATGGTTCATCTAACAATTCATCGATAGCGGGGAATGGGAAACTTATCTTTAATAGTGATCTTGTTGGGCTCTCTATAATCTGGACACATATGCCACCAGGCTATATTTCCATGAATACCATTACCACTGGTGCGAGTAAGAACTTTGGCTAGGTCCTAATAGTACTGACCTAAGGTATTTCTTCAATAAATAAGCTCCAATTTCACTCTTAAAGGTAAGGGTATCTATATGGCTGATGTTAGGAGGAACACTCAGGAATTAGGTGAATTTCATGATCATGATTCCCCAGTGGGTGGAAGACAACTAGAATATCTTCAAATACTTTGGAATTCTTATCAATGATCCTTTGGAGATCTTGAGAATATATAGCTTAGATGTTTGAACATCTAGTGAGCATAGTTATTACACAACTATGCAGCCTTGATGCCCCTTCACACAGCAATTTTCTCTCATGTCGTTCAGAATATCACCTTCACCAGATTTGTTGGCCAGTAGAAATCGACCATCCGTCAATGAGAGAGTGGAAGCTGATTAGGGGTTGTCCTAAATAACTTAGCTAGTTTGGAATGGACCACCACGGCAGAGTTCTTGGCTCAGTTGGCAGCTCTAAGGTATTCTATGAAAACCAAAGAGAATTGATCTGAGCTAAATAATCTAAAGGAACTAGAAACTAATAAAACAAAGAAAGGAACTAAAGAGCTAATAAAGAGAACTAAACAAATAAAACAAGTAAAATTTGATCTAAAGACAAATAGAGCTGGATGCACTAATCCTAGCTACTAACTACTATATACAAGATACTAATTCGGCTAATCTAATTACTAGTTTATTCTGGAGTTTATTCACAAATATACATTGCATACAATCTGCATATTAAATAAGGCACATTGACTAATTTGTTTGCTGTCCCAATACAGCGAAGATAACTCTTTTTGTTTTTATGATTTATGAATAAGAAAGTAGAATTGAAGCGAAATTAAAACAAATCAAATTATATCTATATTAAACTACTTAATAAGCGATTAAAACTAAATACTAATTGACACGGAAAGCTCAAATTAATACATGTATGATGACTTCTAAAAGGCTACAGTTTGGAGGAAGAAATTCACGCCATTTAATCCTTAAGCTTCTCAAAAATGATCAACTATACTTCTTCTTGAAGTATGTTACGGGACAAACAAGACATGAAAGAATATCACCAACATTTTTTTGATTATAAATTCCTACAAAAGGAAAACCTATTATCTTGAGAAAACTTATATTACAGTTCGATTTGAAGAAGACAAAGCTATGATTCACAGATTGGAACAATATGTCTTTTATCTATTTGGAAGAGCAGATGTAAATATAGCAATAATAAGATTATATCATTTGCATTTGATTTAGATAGCTAAAGCAATACTTTAAACCATAAACAAGATGATATACAAAACATGGAACAAAGTGTCGATATATTGAAAAGCTATGACAAAACATAATTCTGCTCCGGTTTGAATCAAAATTCTATATCCTTGTTCTCCACAACTCTGGATGATATTATTACAAAAATGAGCAGCATTTATAAGTCTTTCCACAAGGTAAAACCTTCTTGTGGAAGTTAAAAGCACTTTCTGAAAATCTAGGAAGATATTCCCAAAATCTAATTCAAACTTAACAACCTAAGACAAAACCAAATCTAAAATATCTCCTAAGCTGTTACAGCATGCCCATCTGATCACTGCCAGTCGTATGTACCTGAAGAGAGGCAAAAATAAACAAGTTAAAAAGATATTTTGTTAATAAAATGGTAAAATCTGATCACATGAATAGCTCTGAGAATGTTGGTTGGTCTAATAACTAGTCTAATTTGATAACAGACCTATTTTAAATCAATTAAAACCCGCTTGAGAAATATGTAGTAAATATTTGATTTACTAATTAAAAATAAATCAAATCATTTAAATCACAACAAACCAAAGAAACTGCTATGCTAATTTAGGACAAACCAAATCTTAATTGAATCTAATTTAATCAAAACAAATATCAGGTAATCCTTTTGCAACTTATATACAAAATCTATCTAGAATTTAATTATTGGGGAATTAAAGCATTGACATTGGAAAATGGTTATCAGAACATGTTCCTTGATCTTGAATGGCCCTTGAGGCGGGCTTCTTGACATTTTGCCAAATTCCATGATTTTTTTCATTGCATTTCTCATGTTTATCAGTGAAAGTGGATTAACATTGACATTGTGCTTTTCAGCGACTGTTGTAAGATTGACATCTTTTCTTCACCGTGTCTCTTTGCTTTTGTATTCTTAGCTTTGATGCAAACAATTGTATGAGCTCCTTTAGCATTAAAGATAACTTATTTTCTCCTTACCTTTATCATGTTTAGGAGGAAACCTTGTGTCCATATGCTGGTACTTTTCCTTTTGGATCTCAGCGTAGCGTGTAGGAATGGTTTCCTCAGGCATCACCTTAAGAAAACTTATATCCATATACATCTCACATTACATTTCTATCCCCAGTTTGGATCATGACAGTTCAAATATCGACCCATTTGGTGGAGGCACATCCAAGGTCTGTATTCTTCTTGCATTCGAACCAAAAATATCAACCCAAATAAAACAACACTATTCATAGTCTCCACTAGGATTATAATCAAGACCAATGCACTCCATGCTGCCAGATCCACCATCTTCTTCATCCTCAAAATAGGCAAATTATTGTGTATAATCATTTACATTTAGGATTTGAAACCAGAGATCCATTCCCAAGGGTTGTTGAAACAGTGTTGTGTCCTTTCAGCTAAGGTTTTGGAAATAGAACTAACTAGAAAGTCCATGTCGATTTGAATAGGGCGATAAAAGGGACAGGTTAGCATTTGTCCACGATAATTTTGCAGGTGATAGTGCACTGGAATTATTTCAATTCCTCTGAAATGTTGCAATTGGAATGCCATATAAAGAAATGGGATAAGATACACATCTGCCAGACTAAAAAACATTACCAAAGAAATAATGTCCCTTGTTACTGTATTCCATAATCCCCCCATTCAATCTTGCAAATTACGTTTCAATCTTCAGCTGTAGTTCTAGATGCCCGATTGGTTAGTGTATAAAAGTTCTAGTACCCAATGGTGAGAAAATATCGAATATAAACCGCAATCTAAGTTATCATCATGGGATTATGGGGAACCAGATGTGGTTTCGGAAACTTCGTTTTAATGTACTGCAAATTGACATCAGAAGACCCAAAAAAATTGTGTTCAACCCATATTGAAGGATGGGCAACTTCACATCTGATTTTATGGAAGCAAGCAATTCAACTTCTTTAAATTTCACCTTGAGCGTGCGTATGCATTTGATTTATAATCTTCAGCTTGAATGTCATCACTGGTAAAGTTGAATCCTCTGTAGTAGGAGCAGTTAATACAACTTCCTCGATTGGAGATTGGTCCTTAATTTTTTCCTCACCTGGGCGTGTAGATGGAGCCATTTTGATGAGAAGCCAAGACCTAGAGTTGTAATGATCATGCCCACACACATACAGGGTGGACGATTTGGAAAATGGGAAGATAATTCATTGATTCAACACAGTGTACTGGCAATAAATTTGCTCCTCAATCAACTTGATTTAATTCTGGAGACAAAGATAGATCTAGGGTATGTTTCCATGGATAGCGATCAAAACCACTAAAATATAAGACAATCCTTTAGCCTGAATCTGGAGAAGTGAAAAACATTAACCCGCAACCCAATACATTTAACGAACTGTGCTCTGGCCATCTGGCATATTTGATTTATAATCTTCAGCCTGAATGTCATCACTGGTAAAGTTGAATCATCTGTAGTAGGAACAGTTAATACAACTTCCTCGATTGGAGATTGGTCCTTAATTTTTTCCTCACCTGGACGTGTAGCTGGAGCCATTTTGATGAGAAGCCAAGACCTAGAGTTGTAATGATCATGCCCACACACATACAGAGTGGACGATTGGAAAATGGGAAGCCAATTTATTTATTCAACACAGCATACTGGCAATAAATTTGCTCCTCAATCAACTTGATTTAATTCTCGAGACAAAGACAGATCTAGGGTATGTTTCCATGGATAAAGCGATCAAACCACTAAAATATGAACAATCCTTTAGCACAGATCTGGAGAAGTGAAAAACATTCTGGCAAACGCACACAAACCCAATACATTCCTTTCACCCATTGAGAAAATCTGAAAAATGACCTCTAAAAAAAGAGCTATATCTCTGTAATGGCTCACTTTCTGAAGAAACCGCTCGTAATTGAAGGTAGAGGGGCTAAAAATGGTTCTGGGTTTTCAACCGTTTGATCTGATTCAACACAGTTTGCCCAGAATCGCTCATGCAAAAATGTGACTCTGGGGGCAATTACGGGGGCAATTTTCTCTGGCAAAGTGAAACCAAAACTAACTCTGAACACCAGGGGGTTTGAATTCGCCCTACATGATCTAGAAGAGATCATACAGTGGACAGGGGTCTGGGTAGGGTTTGAACAAAGTGGGCTCAGAGATTTTCCCAAGAATCAACAGAGGTAACTCGGCAAGGATGCAGGCATTAATGCAAAGTGTGCAAGGGTTGTAGAGGTTATCTCTGGCCATGCATAAGAGTT
>SNQJ01S0029795.1:0-10240 GCA_010110895.2 Picea sitchensis
ATTGTGTCTTTTTTAATAATTTTAACAATTTGATTTTCAATGTTTTCGAAGACAAAAAAGACTTTTTGAAAGAAATTTTTTTTGTTCACTTTTCAAAAAGGACACACACTATGATAGCGAGAATACAGAAAATCAAAATCCAAATGAACAAGCAATGATAAAAACCCAATCCACTCTTTCAATGAAAACAAAAATAAAGAGAAAACCAATATAGGCTATAAAAACGATCTTTCAAATAATAAGCAAATGATAAAGACCAAGAAAGCTCAACTTTCAACCGATCATTGGTCCTTAACTAATTAAACACACTCAGATTTTGAAATCAGAGAGTATGGTGTTGCCAAGAAAAGTCAAGAAACGAAAGTCAAGACAAAAGTGACAAGAAGAGCCTTGAAATCCTAAGACTGTTCATGCATGCAAACTAAGACAAGAAAGACATCAATCAATGGTCCAAGAAACTCTTATGAGGCACCTAGATGGATCTGGGCAGTTGAAGATGCCAAAACTCAATTCCAAATTTTTGAAAAAATGAGTTCACAGACTGGCAATACTACTCAGTGCGAGAACCAGTGATTCTCGCAGGTGACCCTTGAGCAGGGTGCGAGAACCTCGCACTGAACCTAAAGGCAGAGTGCGAACTCTAATGATTCTCGCAGGCTACAGTGAAGTGCAATGCGAGAACCTCTGAAACTAGTCAAATTTTTGGAAAATGAAGCAAAATTAGAAAAGGCCTTTGGACCAAGAGGGTCCATCAGGATATCCTGAAGGCTCAGAGATTGATAGGAAAGGAGAAAAGTGAAACCAGAGAAAATGGCCATAGAAAAACACCAAAAGCCACAAATAAAATGGGATTCCTCCCCAGTATGGTCACCAATTTTGTTATCAGACTAATCGATAGGTGCAGACACTAATAGATCTCCCTAGATCCACCTGGATCTAGAAAAAAACAGGACCGGACATGATTCTTTCCCTAAGTTTTGACCATTGAATTGACTAGGAGGAATGCACAAGTAACATACCTTATTATCGCTTCCTAGGGTCTTTGTTTCTCCCACTTTGCTCCAGTGCTCTCATGAAGTCAAGACCAAGACAACACAAATCAACCAAAGTGAAGATAGCACAATATATTCAACAATCAACGTATGTGTATGATCAAGGAATTACACAATAAAGTGAGATTATCTTTATGGGAAAGAGACATGCCGCTGTATCATATTAATGGAAATTAAAGATTACAACCTGATCCTTGATGTCACAAACTTCCTTTCGATGGCTCTTGGATTCCACACATACACTTGCTCAATCCTTGTATGAAGAAGATCAAATCCTCTTAATAGACTTGCTAGAGTCTCCAAGCTGTTGTTCAGCTAAGTCCTTCACACAATTCTTTCACCAATTCTCCAATGAATCTTGCTTAACCTTTTCCATGAGAATTCCCTCAATATATAGGAGAGCATGAATTAGTTACTTGGATAAGAATGATCCCAAAATATCAGGGAATCCAGTACTAGGATAACCATTCGAATGCCAACCCATCCTTCTAGAATATTCCCTTCTAGAAACATCGAGAATTCATATTTTTCCATGCTTTAGTAAGAGTTCTCACCCTAGCTGTTCAACACAGTGCGAGAAGTTCACACCCTGGCTTAAGGCAGCCTGCGAGAATAAGACATTCTCACACCCAAATATACTAGCAGCCTGCGAACCTTCTTCAAAAATGATTTTTCTGGGAAGAGATAAAGGTAACTTTTCTCAGGAGAAATTTCTTATGAAGAGCCTGAGTACACCATCATGACGACCAAAATCATGGGTAACAACTGTGTTGAGCCTTTAGGCCTAATATCGCTGATCACATGAGAACAATTGTCCCTCAAATGCATACAGGAGGACATAGATTTATCAGAGCCATTGGAGGGTTAGGAAGGGGCAACAATAGCTTTTCCTTTATTAGTGGCATGGTGGGCCTCTATTTTCAACCATTTTCTAGTATGTGAGGACTGAATTGGTGAGTGGACATGAGCAACTTGGACAATCTGATTGATAGGTGGGGGAGAAGGTAAAGACAAATTGGGCTAGCCATGATGTTGGGAGACTGTCGGGTGGACAATCTCTTTCCATCCGTCATTTTTGGGAACCTTGGGTTGTAATGAGACATGAGGGGGCACGAGAATACTAGGGGCTTGTGGAGCTTGGAAGGGAGGCCTCTCAGGCCTAGGTTGGACCACTCCTTGCACAATCCAATTGAAAAACCCAGCCTGAAATAGCTGGCCTAGCTCTTGCGAGTAAACATCAAAGTGAATGGAGAATCTAGGCCTTCTAGGCCCCCTGTTCCAATTACCTCTTCCTCGATTACCTATGCCATGGCTACCTTGGATGAAAAATCTCATTCCTGGATGCATGATTGATTAGAAAATAGTTCGTTTAACAACCATACATGAAAAATATTTTAAAATATGAAATAAATTTTGGCTCAACAACATATCAGACTCATGCAATCCAATCCATACAAATTATTTAACCATTGTCAATGAGGAGCGGGTGAAAAAAGGTTCAAGGATATGCGAGGGGTTTGTATTGAGCGAAAAAATGTTAAAATGAGGGGAAAAAGAACATGGTTATTGCTCACTGATAACAACAATCAACTAAAATGTAAACCAAAGAACGTATCACTGCAATCCATCCCTGTGATCTTAAACTATCACAATACAGAGCTTCTCTTAACTATAATTAAATTTTAGGAATAGGGAGTGAGTAATGAATATGGGAAGGTGAAGGGATTGTAATTAGCGTAAAGTGAAAAAAATGGTAGGGGAAGATAGCGATTACTGTTCGAAAAATTAATTAAGTAATTCCATAAAACAATCCTATATTAAAAGAAAAAGATCCAATACTAACCAAACAATCACTGTGATCAATTAAACAACTACTATGTATAATTCATCATTTCTGTGTATTAACCTGTTCACTGTTTGCAATTAAATATTTAACACAGTGTCATCAAACTCAAAATAATATTCCTTCCAAAACAACCTGTATAAGAGTTTTGTTTCTTCCCATTTGTCCCATTAAATATTCAAAACAATTTCTAAATGAACATACAGTCACTTGTTTCCACTCTGTTCCATCAAAACATCAACCACTGTCCATGAATTATTTCTTTAAATCAAACATAGAGACAAAAATTGTGCTAGATTCCATTCCTCTAATCAATAAAATTGCAACAAAACCATACTGTTATAAAACCCGTGCCCATCTCTAATGGTGTAATCAAACGATATCCATAGCATATATAGTGGACAACCACACCACAACTATCACGATTGGAATACTCTCGATTGGCAATTAAAACACATAGTAATGACAACCCTTATTTAAACTTATATCATGTTGTAGGAAACACACAACCCAACGCATAAAGAAAAGAGGCATATTCCCGATCAACCATAAAACAATGATGAGTCAAAAATCCAAATTTTACAACACAAGAGGCAAGGACTGCGTGCCCACTTCATTACTCGAATAAACCAATTAACCATGATGAACTATCGAATCAATTTCCATAATAAAAGGATACAATGATTATAAACCAATCACAAAAATCACTGTCAACGCTATTAACCAGGGACAACCAATAATCAACCACTATTGACGATACTCCACCAAATCAACAGTCGACCATGTGCCCGACCAAAAATAACTGGTTCATTTATCAAAATCGAGCTTAAAATAATCAAGGGTGGGCTTTGACTAACCAACATAGGGAGGTTGGAAACGACCACCAATAACAGGTGAGAAACATCCGGGACAACATGGTGGACACACAAGCCATATCACCCATAGCTTTGCAAGACAAGGGGAGAGTTCAATAGGTAGGAAAGCTTATGAGTAGAGGAGTATAGGTCCCTCACGGATAAATAAATAACACCCAGAACACGTAGAGCATTACCCTCGTAGTTTTCCCCAATCAACCCAAGTAATACTGATATAAAATAGAGCCATGAAATAACAATCAAACTCAAAGAAAGCCCCTTGGCATAATATCCATCATAACCAAATATGCATATAAAAATAGTATAAATGAGACCATACCCAGGTGAAACGATACACAATGACACAAGGTGGTTCGAAATCAAACCCAACATCCCCATAACATCAATACGAACGGGCGAGGTGACAATAACTGTGTGGAGACAGTCGGTCTGCTGGCATGTTTATAGGGAGAACGTGCTTGTCATTGATGGCAAGAAAAACATGGTATCGTTACAAGAAAGAACAACACATGCAAACAACACAGGTAGAGTGTGCCTGTCATTTGATGGAAAACAGGATTGGAACACATCATAAGTCCAGACAGGAGGAACGCACATATGGAGAACATATCTCAGGCGTTAGATCCGAGCACGGGGACCGACCATCGTTGGATCTAGGAGAACCTGCACGATATTTAAAGTTCAAGGTGAAGCGGGCTTACAAAATCCTGAAAGCAGAAGGACCATCCATCTTCGGGCAGGACACGTGGCTACAGATCAAAATTTTGTTGACTGAAAGGTCAAAGGAAGGAGGGGCCTAACCTTCCAACTTGCGATACGCAAAATTGTGAAAAGATCTGAGCCGTTGGATCGAGGACTAAACTGGGCCGTCAGATCCAGGATGTAGATCATGACAGCCTATGTCAGCAAGGACACGTGGTGCAATCATACAACGAAAAGTGTCAAGTTGATTTGACATCTCAGGCCACTAGAAATCACAAATCTGAGTGACACATGGCATCCACTCGGCTCATGACACATCATTGAGTGACACAATAATGACGTCACTCCAAGAGTTTTGCTTCGAGAGTTTTAGATTCATCACTCCCCCAAAGTCCCGAAGGATGAAGTCCTAGGACGTAGGATAACCATTGTATCAATGAGAAATCTCGACCATTGATATGATATGGATCCATTTTGATGTTTCGCAGATTGGAAATTCCAGAGGAATGAGTTGTTGGAACTCACGATATGTGAGGTCACGACATAATCACAGTCGTTGGATCACAAAATTTTTTGGACCATTGATCTGGAAAGTGAAGTGCTCGTTTGATTGGCGAGTGGTCATAACTCATGGTCACATCATCGGGAGTTAGAGGGAGGAACTAGAGAAACCAAGCTTCATTTTGGGGTTCACAATATGAGGAGTCAAGGGACTCATGGGAGAATCCCCAAAGTGCAAAATCGTGAAGAATCCTCGTGCTTGACCCCTGGTCATCGCCAGTGGTCACATGAGTGGAAGGAGATAACATATCTAGGCTCCATTTCGGGTACCGAGAGTTGGAGGTGTCAAGGGACTCAGAGGAGAATCCCTGAAGTGTGAAATCGTGAAATTATTTTTTGAATGGGGCTGTGGTCACAATGAGTGGTTATATTAGTGGAAGATTGGGAAAGGAGATAGCAATGCTAGACTCCATTTCATATTTTCGGGAGTGGAGCGAGGCAACTCATAGCTGGATATCCTGGAACGCGAAATCGCAAAACGCTTTCTGAATATGCATTTGGTCACTACCTAAGGCCACATGTGAAAGGAAAGGGCTTATCCAGAAAGGAAAAAATGCCCACTGTGAGGTTTTCCTTAGGAAGACAGAAGGCGTGAATGCAGGAATGCACTAATATTTTCTCAGTAACTACCAGAAGGACATGACTATGACTGCCAGAGGAGCTGAAGAGTCTCCAGGTAACTGCCAGTGGAACGTACACTCATTATAGAGGCGACTGATAGATGGAAAAGCGTCTAAGTCTACTACAACCAGTGAAGACAAAAAATCTAAGTACAACAACCAATGATGATGAACGCAGTGAAGTGTAGGCAGGGTGATAGCGCATGAAGCATGCAGAGGGTGCACAGAGACTATAAAAAAAATGTAGAATCGAGAAGAGATTGCTGCTATTTTTGAGAGTGATTTATGCAGGTAGAAACATTTAGTATAGAGGAGAAAAAGCGCAACAGAAGCAAGGAACACAGATGCATATCTGAGACAGTAAAATAAGGCCAAGGAGCACAGGCAGAGAGAAAGCATAAGATAAAAAAGTTCAAGAAGATGCAGTCAGAGAGACACTGATGCAAACAGAGAAGAGTAGTGTAGATGAATAGTGATGAGACTGGTAAGCCATTGATAACTATTGGATCACTGTAATAAATTCACAGAAAGAAAAGATTTATATTTCAAGGTGGTAGGGAGGTGCTAGGGAGGAATTTTGTCCTAAGAGTTTCAAGTGGGTTCTTGAACACATGGAGTTGTAGCTTCCATCTGGTTGTAGCCACAAAAACCAAGGTGGTAGGGAGGTGCAAGGGAGAACAAGTGTTCTTTGTCATACAGGTTGGAGCCTGTGTGACTGGGATTTGGTGCTTCCATCCAGTTGGTTTTGGGACACTCAGGGAGTTGGTGCTTCCTTTTAGTGGGTGACAGGGAAACCAAAGAGTAGGTCCTCTCAGCAAGTTGCATCTTGAAAAATAGAGGTTGTAGCCTCAAGAGGAGTTGGAGCTCCCAAGAATGATAATGTACAAAATATGAAGATTACTTATCAGATAAAGAAGAAGAGATTTTTACCCTTTATGGGTTTCCTCAGGGAATATCTTTCTCTATGTATTTCATGTATGTGATTGATGTTGAATATTCTATTACTTACTTCCCTGCATTATTGTGATGGTCATTAAGTGTTCTGTAAAGATTTTAAAGTAATCATAATTGTTTAAGCAAGGTAACAACTGATTCAACCCCCCCTCTCAGTTGTCCAACAAGTGGTATCATATCTGGTTCCTTGTATCTAAAGGTAGATCACTAAGCTTAAAGAGGTCAAGCCATGAAGGAACATCAACCGATAAGGCCCCCCTGTTCAATGGAACAAACTTTGCCTTCTAGAAATTTAGGACGAGAACCTACATAATGGATTTAGGTGTAGATGTTTGGGATGTGGTAGAGACTGGTTATGTGAAGCCAGTTGTACTAGCTAATAAGGATGACAAGCTAGAGTTCAACTTCAACGCTAAGGCTATGAATCCTATTTTGAGTGGGCTTGTAGAAGAAGAATTTGTAAAAGTTATGCATTTAGAAACTGCCAAAGACATGTGGGACAAACTCATTAGCCGTTATGAAGGTAATGAGAAGGTAAAAGATGCCAAGCTTCAAACCTATAGAGTACAGTTTGAACAAATATAGATGAAATAAGATGAAACTATAGGGAAGTAATTCCTGAGAGTTGAAGAATTAGTAAATGAAATGAAAGCACTTGGTGAAAAAATTGAGGAACCCTCTCTAGTTCAGAAAATTTTGAGATCTTTGCCAGATAGGTTCAACCCAAAGGTCTCAGCTATAGAAGAACTTAATGATCTAAAGGTTTTGGATTTTTATCAACTTCTAGGAATAATGAAAGCATATGAAATGAGGATAGTTAAAGATAAACCCACCTCTAGAGAAGCATCATTTAAAGAAGACAAGAATGAGGATTCTGAGCCTGATGAAATTGAAGAAAAAATTGTGAGAAGACTAAAGAAAGGATCAGACAAGTACCAAGGTAAGCCTCCCTTAAAATGTTTCAACTGTGGTAAGATAGGTCACTTTGCATCTAAATGTCCACACAATAAACATGATCAGAACTATGAAGGTGAAAAGAAGTTCAAACCCAAGAGATTTGGTAAACATAAAAGTTTTTGTTTAAACGATGATATCTCTTCAGAAGACATAGATAGTGATTCCTCGTATGAAGATAAGATTGATGAATTTATTCTTATGGTACAAGAGAATTATGATAATAAAATCACAGGAAGTAATGCTGACAATGAAGAAGTTGTGGTTGACCTGGAAGGAGAACTGATCAGTGCACTGGAAGAGATTGACAAACTCAGAATTAAGAAGAGAAAACAAAAACAATTGCTGATATAGTTCAAGAAAGGCAGTAAAGAATCTGATGAAGACTTTGTCATGCTAAAAGTGGAATTAGAAGAGGCAAATAAAATTGAAAACATTCTGAAACAATAGTTATCAGAAAAGAAGGCAAGATGTGAAGCTATGGAAAAATAAGTAGTGAAAATTAGGAAAGAGTTGGAGAAGTTTCAAGCCTTGTATCGTTAGAATCTGTCAAGTATCAAAGCCTCAGAAGAATTGGCCACCATTATGAATCAACAAAGAAACCCAAAGTTGAAAATAGGTCTGGGTTATGAAGAGGGATCAAGTAGTGATTAGCCAAGCAACAAACAACCCATCATGTTTTTCAAATCTACAACCTATGACAACAAAAAATATGCAAAAACAAAAGAAGATAATCAGCTGCCCAGGAGGATTAATGAAAGATGTACCAGAACTGAAAATCTAGATCATAGAAATAATGTACTCTTCGTTCAAAGAAATCATCAACATGGAAGAAATCAACCTTCTCAAAGAAGACAACCATTTTCCAGGTATCAAGGATTTTTCTATGGATATTGTTTTTTCTGTTCCAACTTTGGTCACAAAGCTGTAAATTGTTCTTTAAAATTTAGATATGAGAAATCAAGACATTCAAGGTATAGATATCTGCCACAAAAAAGAATGAGACAACCAAGTAACAAACCACCACAGACTACAAGTCACTTGATGGTTGGGAAAATGACACATGTTAAGCATAACAATCGTTATGATCCTTTATTCAACAAACTAGAATGTTACATCTGTCATAACTATGGACATAAAGCTGTTGATTGTCGCTTAAAGAACTATGAACCATTTTTGAATTCCCCTGCTGAAAATGTCAAGGTTTGGAAGAAGAAATAAAGTGACAAGTGTGGATTAGTGTTGTCAGCTCAAAGACAAAAGAACCCTTGGTATATAGACAGTGGATGCTCCAAACATATGACGGGAGACAAAGGTAAGTTTATATCTCTAAGTGAAATCAAATCAGTAAACGTAACATTTGGAAATGATGCTCCAGGTAAAATCAAGGGTAAAGGAATGGTGAGTCTGAGTAATGGAAAATCCCAAGATGTTCTGCTGGTAGATGGGCTGAAACATAATCTGCTCAGTGTAAGTCAAATGTGTGACAGAGGATGTGAAGTGGTGTTCACTTGCAAGGACTACAATATAAAGTCTGTAAACTCAGGACAAGTGGTGGCTAAAGGCATAAGGACAAAAAATAATGTATATGTGCTGAAAGAAGATCGATAAGAGTTTTGTATAAGAAAACATGATGAGAGATGGTTATGACATAGGAGACTTGGACATCTAAACTTTGAGCACTTAATCAAGCTAAAAACTCTTGAGGCAGTAAAAGATCTTCCAAGAATATCAAAGCCACAAGATTCTATGTGTAAACCTTGCCAAGTAGGAAAGATAACTAGGACACAGTTTAAATCCAAGAGCTCTACTTCAACATAGAAACCACTCCAACTAGTTCATATGGATTTATGTAGACCATCAAGACAGGAAGGCACAATGAAATAAAAATACTTCATGCTGATCATTGATGATTACTCCATACTTACTTGGGTTTCCTTTCTCAAGGAAAAAGATGAAGCATTTGAGAAATTTAAAATATTTAAAGCCTTAACTGAGGATCAAACATGCAACATGTTAAAGGAAGTAAGGTCAGATAGAGGAGGAGAATTTATGTCAAGTTATTTCAAATAATTATGTGATAAACATGGGATCAAGAGAGAATACACAATCCCAAGAACTCCACAACAAATGTAGTAGTTGAGAGGTAAAACAGAACAGTGTAGCAAATGTCCAGGTCAATGATGAATGAGAAGAACATTGGTCAAACCTACTGGGTAGAATAAATACACACAACAATCCATGTTCTTAACAAATCCCACCTCAGACCACACAGTGACAAGACACCTTATGAACTGAGGTATGGGAGACCTGCTTCAATCAAAAACTTCAAAGTCTTTGGGAGTAAGTGTTACATAAAGAGTAATGATGATAATCTTGGCAAGTATGATGACATGGATGATGAAGGCATCTTCTTAGTGTATGCTACAAACAATAAAGGATACATATGCTATAATAAGAGGATGCATAAATTGGTTGAATGTATTGACATAAAAGTTGATGAAGGAATCCCAGTAAGAGAGGTTAACAATACTGAATCAACAACAAAGGATATAGATGAAGTTGAAGTTGAACATGTTCAAGAATCAGAACAAGAAGACTCTGAGTCAGATGAAGATGAAAATATTCAAATAGACTCAAATCAGTAGACAACATCAAATTCCTCCTCCAAAATTACTC
>SNQJ01S0029795.1:55890-84726 GCA_010110895.2 Picea sitchensis
TTGACTTATAGTACACTCATCACTTCACTTTATTATTTAAATAATTTCTTCTTTGCAACCACTTTGACTACTTTGACCTTTTGGGGCTTCTAGATGACTCATGAGGGTTCTCCAACTTCACATGGCCATAACTCTCTAACTGTAAGTAGTTATGTGGCGTTCCACATACCAACGGAAATGGCATGACATGTACTATCCATCTAGAATAGTCTTACCTTAAAATATATTAAAATTCATACCATTATACATCAAACAAACTTGGGTCCATTACCCAAACCTTTGTGCTACCAGAATTCGCTACTGAACTTTATTCAAGGGTTGACATCAATGATAACCAACCCAAATAATCAGCATGCCTTTATTGTACACACAAAAGTGTTGCATTCCATGAAGACAAGCAAATTTTGAACAATTAGGGTTGTTGATCATATTATAGAGGGAGGACAGTGAGGTAGTAAGACCCATTGGTTGTGGGTTTTTGCAGATAGTAAGCCCTATTGGGAATGAGTTTTTGTAGATATTAAGGCCCATTAAGTGTGGGTTTTTCCATATAGTAAGCCCGATTAGGATGACGATTTTGCAGACAGTAAGTCCTATTAGGCATGAGTTTTTACAAGCAATAAGCCCTATTAGGTGTAGGTTTTGCAAAAAATAAGCCTTGTTGGGCATGTGATTTTTCAAATTGTGATTCCTCTTAGGTTAGGCCTTTTCAAAAACATGTGTAGAAAATGGAGTAAACCATTTTATTGAGTCACACAAATAACATATTTACAAATTTTAAAATTCCAAGAAATTCCTCTCTTAACAATATTGAGCTAAATCTTATCAATGAAAAATAAATAAATCTAAACATTTTACGATTTGATCTTTTTATAGCGATCTCACTAGAATCCAAGTATAAAAGAATTGTTGGAATTGCAATTTTTTGTGGATGAATTTCCATTTTTTATTGCAAAAATAGATTTAGCACCCTCAAAATCTCCTATTACACTTGAATTATGTAATCTCAACAATTAAAATATATAAGTATAGCAATTTGTAGCTAAATTTTAAATAAAAATGATACAAAAAAAATAAATATTCTAAATCATATGTTTAAATTACAATAAAAAATAACAAACAATCATGTTAATAGTTACAACATTCTTTGCCTTGTAATTAATACATTAATTGTTTAAAGCAAGTCACTTCATTTATACATCTTGTGAATACACTTTATATAACTCGTGAGAGGTATTCATTAACTAATTAATTAATATATGAAGAAAGTCTATCCTCCAATACTATGTATACAGTATTTAATAAATTAGATAAACACTTCAATTCCATTTATAGCATGTAGATATCCAAACAAATATATACAATAATAATATACTTTTTAGATTCTTGGCGGCTCTTCAACTTTACCTCACCTTGTTGACCCGTGAGTGTAACCAAAAATAATTTCTATACTTTATGTGTTAAGCTAAATAAATTCTCCTCACTTTGATTGTGATTATAGAGTTTCTATGTTAAGCTAAATAATTTTTTTTAATAATTTTCCACATACTCAAATTATAATTTTAAGATAATAATTTAGAGTTATTTAACAATTAATCTATATTAAAGTAAGGATTACCATCACATAATCCTTATTTTATGTTCACTTATTTATATATTTATACTTAATATTTATGATAATGATATTATATATATAATAATAATAATAATAATAATTTATTTTTAAAGTCACGGCCAAGCGAACATATATACATATCTTATTTTTTTGGATTTGAACTTGTAACCTCTTAAGAGGAAACACATATTNCAAATTATAATTTTAAGATAATAATTTAGAGTTATTTAACAATTAATCTATATTAAAGTAAGGATTACCATCACATAATTCTTATTTTATGTTCACTTATTTA
This sequence comes from Picea sitchensis, assembly GCA_010110895.2. Lineage (NCBI taxonomy): Eukaryota > Viridiplantae > Streptophyta > Pinopsida > Pinales > Pinaceae > Picea > Picea sitchensis. Next base: position 57,801 of record SNQJ01S0029795.1, read on the forward strand.
TATATTTATACTTAATATTTATGATAATGATATTATATATATAATAATAATAATAATAATAATTTATTTTTAAAGTCACGGCTAAGCGAACATATATACATATCTTATTTCTTTGGATTTGAACCTGTAATCTCTTAAGAGGAAACACATATTCTTAAATATATATATATATATAAATATATGAAAACGATTTTTATAAAAAAATAAAAAAAATGATGTATAATGTTAATAATAGAAAAAAAAATTAAAAATAATGTATAATGTTATTATTAGAAATGATAAATGTTGTTGAACGAGGTTATTATATTGGATCGATTTATGCACAAGTTATTCACAAGACATGATGCACGTTGTTTAGTTATATAGAAATACATTGTTTAGCTATATAGAAATAGTTGTATCTATAGAAATACATTGTTTAGCTATATAGAAATAGTTGTATCTGATTTCAATTGTTACATGTGACACGTGGAGAAGTGCCATATGCATATGCCATACCATTACTTCTCATTTGACATCTTTATCCTGTTTATTATCAAATCTTTAGTATATTGGATCTTAAAAAACATAAACACATATATTGAGTAAATTGTTTAACATATTTTTATTATGATAAAAAACCATTGGAATATGATTTCTAAACTCTTTTTAGTTTCTTTGTGTTAAAAAATTACCTAAAGTTTTATCCAATTATATCATGTATCATATTTCACTAATCTAAACATTGAAAAGATGTTAAAATATGTTTTCTTTGTCTACAAAATTTGGAAGTAAGAATCTAAACATTGAAAGGATGTTTAAATATGTTTTCTTTGTTTACAAAATTTGGAGGTAAGAGAATTTTAAGGAAAAAATATAAGTTATCTAATAATCCTAGAAAAAATTGTAACATAGGTTATATATTTTGACATGTAGTAACAACTTTAAATTTACTACAACTTTAAATTTCATTAAATATAATTCTATAAACTATTATGAGTAAATAAAATTTTATTGACAAATATTTTTTTCATTAAGCAATGATGTATTAGAACATTCTCAAATGTGCGAAATGTGAAAAGAAAATTTGAACATCATGTTTATCAAATCAAATATGGAGAGGAATCAAAATGCCTCTCATCAATTGCATTCTCACGCATTCAACTTATTGAATCGCATCACTTAATGTGAGGAATTGAAATAACTCTCATCAAGTGCATTCTCATTTGTTTTTATTTATCCAATTGCATTAATTGGCATTCAATTTATTTAATTGTAATTAAAATTTATCATCAAATGAATTTCTAAGTAAATTTGAAAAAAAAACATTTTAATAAGAAATTTGAGAGACTATTTAGTTGATCAACATTCCTATATACTATTTTTCCTTCATAACATTTTTAAATTTTAGTATTGGAATTGGCATGAAATCTCAATTAATCAACTTTTCACATCAACAATTTCGATGTTGGATAGTTGGTTGTCATTGATGTCAACATAAGTGGTTGTCATTGATGTCAACAGATGTGATGGGTGTATTTGGAGAAGTCTCCAAAGTGGTCCCCTTATGGCGTAGCTCTAAGCATGGCCCTCACAGGAAGACGCTCTGAAGAAGTCTACAAGAAACCCATGGATGTGGTCATGAAACCCGAAGTTGTTTGAGGAATAAGGACATTGAGGACAATGTAAATGCATATAACATACTCATAGATGGATAACCATTGCCATTTTATTTCCAATGGTAGGTGGAATGTCACATAGTTTGATGCAACACCCCTACCTCAGTAGGTTCTGCACGACCTCCCGCTCTAAGGATCGTTCTTAATCTCCCTTTGAGTTTGATTGACTCTTTGATTCCCCGCGGGGATCTTCACACACACAAGTGTTTATCCACAGGTCCTTATTAGGAGTTACGCCTGTGCGAATAAGCACTAAGTGCCAACTCTCACCCACGTGACCAGATGACGTGACCACATTCTTTGTCTGAAAAAGTATTTTGGGTTTCGCGACTTCGTGACCCTTGATACAAGTCCCTCTGACTCCTTCAATCCCCAGAACCCTGAAAAGGGCTAACGGATGTTTGACTTCTCCCTTGACTTCATTTGATGTGACCTTCAACTGCGATCTGGGGCCAAATCTTCCGGCACTTCAGGATTTCGCGTATCGACGAATTATAATGCAACGAATCCCTTCGCCCGATAGCCGAAATCGCAATAGATTCTCACCTTAATCAACGATTCTGAGCTTATGTGATATGATGGTCTTGATTCCATAGGGACTTCGCGAATCGAGACTTTGCAACTCTCGACCTTCAGTCACAACTTTCTCCACGCCCCGAATTCTGAAACGACAAAATTCAAACACGAGATCAACGACTCTCGTTGATCCGGATCCAACGACCACTCCTCCTCCTAAGATTATGAGTGTTGAAAGACACTCAGCCTTGACCCTTCCACTAATCTGCAAGATGCAAAGGTCCATGGAACTTCGGTGGTTCTCCCTCTGATAATTTCGACTGTCCGTTCAGATTTCTCAAAGACCTCTGACCAAATGACTAGGCATCTTCCTCCTTCTGAACTTGGCTTCTGTGAGATAAGTTCATACCTCATCCTTCTCTTGAATTCCTCGAAGTATCTATCCCTCCTAAGCTTGACCTTTGCTGCAATTCAAGGGTTTCTGACACCTCCTTGCACGCACTCCTTGCGGAATTCACAATAACCTCTGGTTCTTTCTCACTCTAACTCTATGCACTTCTCTGCAACAACAGTTCTTCAACCTTTCTCCTTGGTTGGAAAATTCTAAGACTCCCACTAGCCTGCACACACCTTGCACGACTCTGTGCTATACGTGCACTCTTGATGGTATAAGAACAACGATAACCCTTCTGAGATTTTCTGAGATAAAACTCAGAAATCTCATCGACGCACTCCTTGCGGACTCTCACTACACTCCTTGCAGGATTTCTTAGGAAGAGAAACAATTGAAACTTATACTTCTCCTCTCACAAACTTCATACATTCAACATGAAATCAAGAGCATAAATAACATTGAAATAAAATGCATAACAGAGACTGAAATCAACTGTAAACATACCATTCAAGAGATGTAAATAGAATTCATAAAGACACCATGAAATTGGATCAAAGCTTCTTTATATTAATCCAAGTGCATTTGTACATGGTTCAGTAGCAAAAAGATACCTGTTCATACTAACTCTACAATCTCTGTTCTTCTCTATGCTCTACAACTCTACCGCTTACAATTTAGAAATCTTTTTTTACCATACATTACAATGATGGGTTTTCTTGCTTTTTCCCTCTCCTTCCTAAGATATCATATCAAAAATTAAAAGCTACCTACTAAACATTCATTACAATAAATGCCTCCTTATCCGACAGATGAGAGCAATGCTCATGATCTGTATTACAATCTCCCAAAAACATAAATGCAAATACATCCTCCCAGATTTTACATTAATGCTTTATCTTTAAAATTCAAAACATCCTCAAAATGTGCGTTGGTGCATTTCCAATTGTTTTCTCTTTTGCACTTGCTTTGGTGGCTTGTTATGATGCTCCTGCATCATACTCCCTTGGCTGAAAATTTCATGAACTCCTGTTCATGAGCTTTTACACCATCTTTCCATGTTTTTGGATCTCCGCTTCACTTTCCCAACTGACATCTTCAATCGGGTGTCCCTTCCATTTTATCAAATACTCAAAATATTTCTTCCTTTGGGTCTTCTTGCTAACTATCTGATCAATTATCCCTTCCATCTGCGGATTTTCAGCTATAGGCAATTGTTTAATCCACTAGAATTCTTTCTGATCCTCTAATCCTTTTGTTCCATCTGATCTATAAGGGTACATATCTGCTATGTTGAATATGGGTGATATTCCAACTCCATTTGGCAATTCTATCTCATAAGCATTTCCCTCAAATTTCCTCAAATTTTACATGGCCCTATCTTCTTGATTTTCAGCTTATTATGTGTTCCCCTTGGGAATCTTTCCTTCCTCAGGTGAGCTAAGACCAAATCTCCCACTTGAAATTGAAGTTCTCTTCTATGTTGATCTGCTATACGTTTTTATTTCCGATTGGAATTTTTTAACCGCTCTCTGATTTTACTGTGGCGCTCCTGCATCTCTGCTGCAAAATATTTTGCTCCAAGACTCATGAATTCATTTTTCTCCAAGTCCCTCAATTCAGATACTCCTCTCGGCTGCATTCCATACATTATTTGGAATGGGCTTTGTCCTGTGCTTATGTTCAGTGAATTATTATATGCAAATTCTGCTTGCGGCAGAATCTGAGCCCACTGACTCTGATGTTCAGCTACCAAACTTCTCAACAAGTCCCCTAAGCTTCAATTTACTACCTCAGTTTGTCCATCCGTATAAGGATGATATGCTGAGATAAAATATAATTTTGTCTCGAGTTTCTTCCATAATTTTCTCCAGAAATGACTAACAAATTTGGTATCCTGGTCTGAAACAATATTCTTGGGTAAGCCATGAAGTCGAACAACTTCCTTGAAAAATAGGTTTGCAATGTGAGTTGCGTCACTAGTTTTCTAACATGGAATAAAATGTGTCATTTTTAAGAATCTAACGACTACCACATATATGGAATCAAAACCCCTCTGTGTCCTCGGCAGTCATAACACAAAATCCATGCTCACTGCATCCCACGTCCTCTCTGGTACTGGCAATGGTTGATATAACCCCGTATTCTGTGTTTTTCCCTTTGTGTGCTGGCAAATTCTACATTTGTCGACAAACTTCTTGACATCTGTCCTCATCCCTAGCCAATAATATAAATTGTTCAGCTGCGCAAATGTTTTGTCATGGACGAAATGTCCAGCCAATCCCCCACTATGTTTTTCCTTTAGAATATTCTCTCTCATAGAACTCTTCGGAATACACAACTGATTTCCTTTGAATAACAGTCCATCCTGAACCATATATTCAATCCATTGGCTTTTTTCTCTTAAAACAAGATTCTCGCATGCTTCATAAGCATCTTTAAAATCTGGATCATCTCTGTACATGTCCTTAAGGCTATCAAAACCTAAGGTCTTCACACGAAACTCCTGCAGAATCAAACATTTCCTTCTCAACGCATCAACAACTTTGTTAGCAGTCCCAGAAATGTGTTTTATAAAAAAAGTAAAGTTCTGCATATGTTGAACCCATTTTGCATGTTTCTGGTTTAATTTCTTGCATCGAGTTACGAATTGTAAAGCATGGTTGTCGCTATACAAGAAAAACTCTTTCGGAACCAAGTAGTGTCTCCATTTCTTCAGCATTTGTATGACTGCATAAAACTCTTTATCATACGTGGAATATTTCATCTTGGTTTCGTTCATCTTCTGACTAAAGTATGCAACTAGTCTATTGTCCTGACTCAAGACCGCTCCAATCGCAAATCCACTTGCATCACATCTCACTTGAAATGTTTTGCTGAAGTCTAGTAGAACTAGAACTAGCTGTTCAATTATCTTCTCCTTCAACAACTTGAAACTTTTCTCTACTTCCTCTGTCCAATGAAAATATTTGTGTCTTTTCTTGATTGTGTCCATCATTGATGCACATATCCCGCTGAAATTCCTGATGAAATTCCTGTAAAAGCTGGCTAGTCCATGGAAGCTTATGACTTCAAAGATACTCCTTGGTGATGGCCAATCTTTGATTGCTTTTACCTTCTCAGGATCCATCTTCAACTCATTCGAAGAGATTACAAACCCCAAATAAATGAGTTATTTCTTCATGAAAGATGATTTTTTCAAATTTATCAGCAACTTCTCTTGTTGCAATCTCCTCATTACTAGAGTTAGGTGTCTCAAATGTTCTTCCTCAGTATTACTAAAGATCAATATATCACCAAGATACACGATTACAAACTTACCAATGAAATATTTTAGGACTTCATTCATCAACCTCATGAAGGTACTTGGCGCATTCGTGAAACCAAACGACATGACAATCCATTCATATAACCCTTCATTCATCTTGAATGTTGTCTTCCATTCATCACCTTCTCTCATTCTAATTTGATGATATCCACTTTTCAAATCAATTTTTGAAAACAACTTTGCTTCGCTTAAGCAATTCATCAAGGCATCCATCCTAGGTAAAGGAAATCTATACTTGATGGTGATTTTTTTTATAGCCCTCGAGTCTGTACACATTCTCCAACTGCCATCTTTCTTTGGGCTTAACACTGTAGGTACAATGCATGGACTCAAGATTTTTCTAACTAACCCTTTGTCCATCAAATCTTGGACTTGCCTCTTAACTTCTTCATTCTCTCGCGACGTCAATCTGTACACTGCTTTGTTTTGTAAACTCACTCCAGGTATAAGGTCAATGTGATGAATTATGCTCTTGATGGGCGACAACGAAAAAGGTAATTCATCCACCACTATATCAACAAAATTTTCCAGCAGTTCCTGAATTTCCTCAGGTAGGTCATCCATCGAAGTACTCGTCAAGATGACTCTAGGTTTTCTAACCACAACAAACTGCATGTCTTGATCTTTCTTGACTTCCTCAAGAAGCTCCTTCACACTCATGAGAAGTATAGTATTGCTTGTCTCTTCTCTCACCTTCTTGTATTCAATTGCAAGCAACATATGTCTTCTACCATTCTTCTCTAAGGTATATGTGTTCCTTCTCCCATCGTGAACAAAATTTCTATCATATTTCCATGGTCTACCCAAAAACATATGACATACATCCATGTGTATAACATCACATAAGATTTCATCTATGTATCCCCCTATCTTAAATTTAACTAAACACTGTTTAGTGACTGTTACCTGATGTCCCTTTTGAAACCACAAGACTTTGTATGGGCTTGGATGTGCAACTGTCTCCAATTCCATATTTTCCACCATTTCCATGGAGACTAAATTATCTGTGCTTCCATTGTCCACAATTACCTTTCATACCTTGTCCTTGGTCTTGCAATCAGTTCTATACAAACTGTTTCTTTAGATTGGATTCTCTATCTCTTTCTCTGGCTTCAAGAAAATTTTCCTCATCATTAATGATCTTCCACCTTCTACATATTCTGCCTCAACATTTCACCTTTGTGCTTCTGAAATGTGAGCTTCACCTCCTCCATCTCTTTTCCTATCAGGACATTCAAAAGATTTATGTCCAATATTTCCACATTCAAAACATTTTATCTCACCTCCTCTGCCTCTTCCTCTTCCTATGGCTCGAGGAAAAGTGTTTCCATCAACATATTGTCTTCCATATAAACTTCCTCCCCTTTCTGGGTGAGCATGAGGTTTCTTCTCCTCATTCTTGGGCGTCTGCACTCTGTTTTTGGCAACTGCTTTGCCTCTGCTCTGACTTCTACCTCTGCCTCTTTGACCTTGCTTTCGTGCCAATTTTTCTTCTGCCCTCAGAGCATTCTGATAAGCATCTTCTACATTCCTGATTGTCACCATGATCATCTCATCTTGGATTTCATATCTCAAGCCATGCATGTATCTGACGAATTTTTCATCATCACTCTTGTGACATCTCTCTCTAATATTGAATCGGTAAAATTACTCAGTGTATTCCTTCACTGTCATCCCCTTTTGTCTCAAATTCTTCATTCTCCGAAATAGATTAATTTGGTAGTCTCTGGGTATAAACTTGGCCTTCATCTTGGTGACCATCCTATCCCAGATTTTGATATTTTTCTTTCCCTTGCAACGCCCATCAACTTGTAGTTCATTCCACCACAATGTTACATGCCCTTTAAGTCTAGTGACAACATGCTTTACCTTCTTATCTTCCTCTACATCCTCATAGTCGAAGTATTTATCTAGAGCTCTAAACCAATCTAGTAGCTCCTCAATTTCTAAGTTTCCTTCATACATCGGAATATCCATATTTTCTATGACACCTATTCTTGCAACAAATATAGACGTTATTCTACATATTCCTCAGCTACAACTTCTTCTTCGGCTCCAGCCTCATTTTCACTTTCAGCCTCACTAACATCTCCAACATCAACTGTTTATCTCTTTTCTTTCTCCATAGCATCTAATCGAGCACAAAGTTCTCTCATTTCCCTTTCCACAGCTGGATCGGGCATTGGTCTATCTTGATGTCTTCTGGGCAACATTGTTTCAGTCTATCGCATGCAGAATTCAAATCACAACTTGCCTTTTGTCTCCCTTGATTACAAAAAACAAAGATTGTATGGATTTGATACCACCTGGTGCAACACCCCTACCTCAACAGGTTCTGCACGACCTCTTGGTCTAAGGATCGTTCTTAACATCCCTTTGAGTTTGATTGACTCTTTGATTCCTTGCAGGGATATTCACACATACAAGTGTTTATCCACAGGTCCTTCTTAGGAGTTATGCCTGTGCGAATAATCACTAAGCACCAACTCTCACCCACATGACCAGCTGACGTGACCACACTCTTTGTCTGAAAAAGTATTTCGGGTTTCGCGACTTGGCAACCCTTGATACGAGTCCCTCTGACTTCTTCAATCCCCGAAAAGGGATAATGGATGTTTGACTTCTCCCATGAATTCACTTGATGTGACCTTCAACTGCGATCTGGGGTCAAATATTTTGACACTTCGGGATTTCATGTATTGACGAATTATAATGCAACAGTTCCCTTTGCCTGATAGCCGAAATCACAATAGCTTCTCGCCTCAATCAATGGTTCTGATCTTCCGTGATCTGACGGTCCTGATTCTATCGGGACTTCGCAGATCGGGAGTTCACAACTCTTGACCCCGAGTCACAACTTTCCCCACACCCCCAATTCCAAAATGATGAAATTCAAACATGATATCAATGACTCTCATTGATCTAGATCCAATGAACACTACTCCTCTAGATATTATGAGTGTTGAAAGACACTTAGCCTTAACACTTTCGTTGATCTACAAGATCCAATGGTCCATGGAACTTTGGTGGTTCTCCCTCTGATAATTTCGACCATCCGTTAATATTTGTCAAAGACCTCTGACCAAATGACTGTGCATCTTCCTCCTTCTGAACTTGTCTACTGTGAGATAACTTCAGACATCGTCCTTCCCTTGAATTACTCAAAGTATCTATCCCTCTTGAGCTTGACCTTTGCTGAAACTCAAGGGTTTTTGAAACCTCCTTGCACTCACTCCTTGCAACATTCACAATAACCTATGGTTATTTCCCACTCCAACTATACACACTTCTCTGCAACAACAGTTCTTCAACCTTTCTCCTTGGTTGGAAAATTTTAAGACTCTCACTGGCCTGTGAACACCTTGCACGGATCTTTTCTATATGGTAAGACTCTCAATCGGCCCTGCGGAACACCTTTGCACGGATCTTTCTATATGTGCACTCTTGCTGGTATAAGAACAATGGTAAACCTCTTGAGATTTTCTGAGGTAAAACTCAGAAATCTCGTCAACGCACTCCTTGTAGACTCTCACTGCACTCCTTGCAGGATTTATCAGGAAGAGAAACAATTGAAACTTAAACTTCTCCTCTCGTAGACTTCATACATTCAACATGAAATCAAGAGCATACATAGCATTGAAATAAAATGCATAACAGACACTGAAATCAACTGTAAACATACCATTCAAGAGATGTAAATAGAATTCATAAAGACACCATGAAATTGGATCAAAGCTTCTTTATATTAATCCAAGTGCATCTGTACATGGTTCAATAGAAAAATGTTATCTGTTCATACTAAATCTACAATATTTGTTCTTCTCTACACTCTACAGCTCTACCGCTTACAATTTAGAAATCGTTTTTTACCATACAATACAACGATGGGTTTTCTTGAGTTTTCCCTATCTCCTTCGTAAGCTATCATATCAGAAATTAAAAGCTACCTACTAAACATTCATTACAATAAATGCCTCCTTATCCGACAGATGAGATAAATTCTCATGATCTGTATTACAATCTCCCAAAAACATAAATGCAAATACATCCTCCCAGATTTTACATTAATGCTTTATCTTTCAAATTCAAAACATCCTCAAAATGTGCACTGGTGCATTTCCAGCTGTTTTCTCTTTTGCACTTGCTTTGTTGGCTTGTTACGATGCTCCTGCATCATAGTTCCTCACGATTGAGGAGTTATGAGGTAATGAAGTTGGAAGCCCCAAATATGGGTTAAGAAGCCCCTAAATGGTTACAAGTCATTAATGAAAGGGTAAATTGGTTGCAACAAGAAAGTTCAAGAAGCCCTAAAGTTAAGGAAAGAGGTTACTTAGAAAAAGTATATACACCTCAAGAAGTCTCTCATAAGTACATTCACACACACATTCTATTGAATATATTTTATGTGAGTAAGTGATCTATTAGTGAGTTTGTGACGACAAAATATGAGGCAGTGGAAGAGTGAAAAGTGTGGGATTTTTGGGATTGCATAGGAGAGCGGGTTTTTCTGCAAAAAACCTAGCTTGGTTGACCCCCACAGGTCAGATAAATAGTGTCCCACAAGGAACCCCAGTGGATTTCCCAGTTCCTGTCACACAATGCCTCACATGACATCAGGTCTTGGTTCCACGAGGACAAGACATACATGAAAATAATGCTTGTGCCAGGTTTTTGATGCCTAGGTTGGTTTGTTTATCTGTTATCTGATGCATTAGGGTTGCTACAAGATCAAAGGTATGCTTATGTGTTATTTTTGGGCTTATTCTTATGTTTTTATGGTACATTCTTGAGGCATGTCATGGTAGTGATTGTGCATGATACACCTTGGTGATGGTATGATACATTGTTAGAGGCACATCTTAGACACTTGGCATATGGTTCGATGATATCTCTTGGTACATAGTTTATGGATGTTGGCACATGATTGAGGCACATGGTTTGAGGTACATCTTGGTTACTTGTTGATTATGTGATGGTCATGACTTGGTATCTTGTTGAGACATTGGTTATTTTTTGAGGCACATCTTTGGTGCAGGGTGCGAGGCATATTATTGGTACATGTATGAGGTCCATGTCTTGGTGATGTTGGTACATGTTGAGGTACACCTTACTAATGTTATGGTAGATTTATTAGTAGCACATATTGGCTATATTGGTATCTTGGTATTGTTTCTATCTTGGTTATTCTTGAGGAACTTCATTGATAATATATTATGATGTACATGATATGGTACATGGTTGATGTACTTGGTTTGGTACATGGTTGATACATGAGATGGTACATGGTTAATGTACTTGGTTTGGTACATGGTTGATACATGAGATGGTACATGGTTGATGTACATGGTATGGTACAGGTTCTGGTACATGGTTGATGTACATGGTATGGTACAGTTTTTGATACATGGTATGGTGATGGTTTTGGTATCCATGTGAGTGGATCTGATTATAGTTGGTTGATGATGGTGTATCAGTGATAGTGACAGTGACGGTGACAATGACAGTGACAAGTTGGATGATTGGTTTTTCATTAGTTACAGGTTGATGTGACAGTGACAATGTCAGGGTGGATGGCAGGAGGATGTGACAGTGAAAATGATAGGTTGGTTGATGTATTGGTGACATTGGCAGTGAAAGTATCAGTGGTAGTGAAAGAGTCTACACTTATATTTCAGGGTGGCATGACATGTCAAGGAAAGGGGGTTGTAGCCTCCTTCCATTTGGTGTCATAGAACGTAGGGAGTTGGTGCCTGTAAATCAAGGGGTCATATCCTCCTTCCGATTGGTGCCGAATAACTTAGAGAGTCTGTGCTTCCTTCAGGTTGGTGCATGCAAATCAAGGGGTTGGTGCCTCCTTCAAGTTGGTGCTGGAGAATTTGGAAGTTGGTGCTTCCTATGAATGTATTCTTGATATATATAAGAAATAATTCCATGGTTTTCTCCCATTTGGGTTTCTGCGTAAATTCTGGTGTATTGTGCATGTGTTTATTTGATGTGATGATATTGCTTATGGTTATATGCTCATGATATATTGAATGCAATTGTAAATTATATACTACTGATAAAGTTGAAGTTTATATATTGTGATTGAAAGTGGTAAGAAGTGGTCATACTAATTCACCCCCCCTCTCAATATTCCAACATTCAATTTGTCTCTTCCTCACAAACAATTACATTTACAAGTACAATTACATTAATGGTGATTATATAGATTTGACTTGTGAAATTGGCATTTAAGGATATTCTCTATGAGTCTGGCACTACATTTTTTGAAATCCAATCGTAATCAAGGGGACTAATATATGATATCTATTATTGTTGAAGAGTTACAAATGAAAAAAAATTGAATAGTAGAATGCATGCATATTTTCATGTTTTATATTTAAATTACTTACTTTTCTTTCAATTGATAATTTCCTTTAAATATTATTTTGAAGAAGACCCATTTCCAATTGATGACATCATGGTATAGAGAATAACATTATTTTATTGATCAAATAGGCTGACTATAATGATATATAAGTTCAAGGCCAAATCGATTTATACACAAACATCTAACTCATATTATATGCCTTTGGATATCAATTACTAGTTGTCTCCTCTATGGACTAGAGTTTTTTTCCTTTTACTAGTACTTGTCTATGGTCCATATTAAGACCAACCATAATCAATTTTAATTAAGCTATTGAGTTTGCTCGACTTTGTTGCAATATCCACTCCCATTTACTACAATGTCCAGTTTTCTATATATTCTATTTATTTTCAATTATTCACATTTTTTTTTCTTTTCATTTTATTAAGTTATTTTAGGTTCTTTTATCACTGTTATAATTGTTGTTTACATATAGTAGCAATGGAATCAAATGAACCCTCCAACAACCCTTCCAAAGGACTCTCCAAAGAGGATGAATCCAAACCATCTCAAGAAGAACCTAAGAAGATGTCAAAGAAGAAGAAGAAAAGAGGAACCTAAAGAATAAAGAGAAGAAGAAGGGGAAGAGGACGAGTAGTCTCAGTGCCAATAGGATGATAATTTTCATCTAGACTCTTTGATTCACACTTCCTCCTCTAAGTATTTGTCTCTTGATGAGGAAACAACCCTTATCACATTTGGGAATCTTATTCAAATGAATAAGAATATGATTATGAAAATGAGGATGAGGACAATTACAATGATTTATAAGTTTTTATCTACCAAATCCTTAAAATCACATAATAAACTAGAGAACACATAATGTACACAATATTTGAAGATGGATTACAACTCCTAAATAGATAGTAAATATGAATTACACAATAACTCCTTATATAATAGGAGAACCTCCTCCAAATACCCCTAAATACTTTGTTCCCCAATATTGACAATATTGATCTCTATATATGTATATTCTCACACTTTTCACATGTGGACCTTGTATTAGGACAACCCATATTCATATACATTTTCCCCATTCTCATACATTTAACCCCATATATTCCCCCTTGGGGGTCATATCACATGTGGACCTTGTATTAGGCCAACCCCTATTCATATACATTTTTTCCATTATTATACATTTAACCCCATATATTCCCCCTTGGGGGTCATATCATAGTACCTTTCTTCAAAAAACTTTGTTATCAAAGATTTGTAATTAATGGTTTTATATGTGATAAAACCAAGCAGGGATGATTTTAAGGATGGAAATTTATTTTAAAATGTAGAAACCTTGGCGAATCTTACTAATCCTTCATATGCCAACTGTAAATGATTGGCGATATTTTTGTAAAAATATTCAAATTTCTAAGGATTTTATATAGTTTTGATAAATTTTTGGCGATTTTTAAGGTAAAATAATTTTATCCTATAGAATTTGGGCGAATAATTTTTAAAATAGAGAATCTTATTTTTGGAAAAACCATGGAAAATTAGCCCATGAGCGAAATTTAGCCCCTAAAATCATCCCTGAAACCAAGTAATATGATTTCCTTATATTTATACTCCCTCGTTGTCATTGATGAGTACACATCCATCCAAATTCAATTATGTTTCGTATTAGTCTTGTTGATTAAGGTTGGTTGTCATTGATGTCAACCCTTGAAGAAAGCCCGATAGCACAAAGGTTTGGGTAATGGACCCAAGTTTGTTTGATGTAAAGATGAATCATTATTGTCTTGTCATGGTTAATAAGAAGTATAGATGGATGAACTCCAAAGTGGTCCCCTTATGGTGAAATCCCTCATGGGAAGACGCTTTATAGATTGAGTTATCCTAGAAGTATGGTTAGAGAACCCATGCTTAATTGTGTAATAATGAGATGAAGGATAATGAATTTTTTAGTGAAATTATCCTAGATGCATAGTGCTTGTCATGCCATTTCCAGTGGTATGTGGAATGTCACATAATTCCTCACGGTTAGAGAGTTATGACCATATGAAGTTGGAGAACCCTCATGAGTCTCATAGAAGCCCCCAAGAGTCAAAGTGTCTTGCAAAAAAAAATATTTTAAATGGAGAAGCCCTAAAATAAGGGAAGAGTAAGTCTACATGAAGATATAAATAAGATGCAAAGCTCACTCATTAAGGACACACTTGTACATATTGTATATCCATTTTCTTGTGTAAATCTTATTGTAAATACTTGTGGATACATCTGAAGTGGAAAACATTTGAGGTAGCACAAAGGGTTGACGACGAAATTCTTGAAATTATAGCGAATACAAAAAACCCTATTTTCTGAGGCGTACGTGGGTTGTCTGTGTATAGGGTGAGTACATGTACGTGAGTTGTTTGTGAATAGGGTGTGTACATATGTGGGCTAGATATGTATAGGGTGAGTACATGTACATGGGTTGTCTGTGAATATGGTGCGTACGTACGCGGCCTGGCTATGTATAGGGTGAGTACATGTTGGTAAAGCCATGGAAACTTGAGAAGATGAAGATGAAGAGGTTCTAGATTTTGAGATCAAGTTCCCAAGAAGGTCTGAAGTGCTTAGATACATCAGATCCATTCATTGGTTCAAAAGCTATGTCTTATTTCTATGAATAGTTGGATTTTGATGTATGCATGAGGAATGGTAATGGAGATTTGAGGATTCTCCCTAGAAATACTAGTGGATACATGGGATCTTCTGCATAGGTCATATCTACAGAAACACAGTGATGGTATATTTAACATTGATACTTCTTGTTGAGACACATCTTGTATTTGTTGTATTTGTTGATGTATTGAGAGGCTGAATATCAAAAAGGGTTTGATGACTAAGATCATGTGAGGGATATTATACTTGTTCATGATTACACACACCTATGTGGAACATGACTAGAGAGAGACATATTTTCCTTGAGTAAAGGTTATGTATGAGGATGCATGCACATGGTACAGTTGCAGTTTGATTACAGTGACAGGTTACAGATCTATGTGAAAGAAGTAATAGAGGGTCAAAATTTTTCAGTAAAAAGGAAACCCTAGTTTTCATAAGGTATACACAGGTTGCATAACAGTTAGGGTGCATACATACGCGGGCTGCATAATAGATAGGGCGTGTACATACGCGAGCTGCAGCATTATAGACCGCGTACCTGTTGATTTTTTGTAGATACATGTTTAGTTCAGGTACAAATTGATTACATGGAAGTTGTAAAGACTGGATACAAGTCAGTGGTACATGTTGATACAATTGTACAACTTTATATCTCACATTGACAGGTTGTCAGTGGTTCCATAATTATACTTATACTTCAGGGCAGTTGGACGGGGCAAGGACAGGTGGTTGTAGACACCTTCCGGTTGTAGCTAGAGAACATAGGGGGTTGTAGCCTCCTTCTGGTTGTAGCTAGATAATTGGGGAGTTGGAGCTTCCCTAAGGTTGTAGCCTGAGAAACTAGGGGGTTGGAGCCTCCTTCCAGTTGCAACTGGAAAACAAAGGAAGTTGGTGCTTCCAATGAATGTAATTCTTCAAGACATATAAGAAAAAAAATTCCGTGGTTTTCTCCTCCTTTGAGTTTCCATGTAAAACAATGGTGTACTGTGTATGTGTGTGATTGTTCATTTCTTATTTCTCATTATTGGATAATAATTCTACATTGATATAACACTTGGATTATTTGATTAAAAAAGATTAAAATTGCGCTATTACTGATTCACCCCCCCTCTCAATAATCCAACAATTAGTATCATAGAAGGTTCCTTGAGAAATCAGTTTAACCTCTGAAAGGTAGATCATGGAGAGCAACATTTTTTATTAAAAATGGAATGCCACAGTTTGATGGACAAAAGTATGCCTTTTGGAGCATAAGGATGAAGACATATATATAGGCACAGATATTTGAAATTTTGCAATCAATTGTAGATGGATACACAACACTAGCAGTTCCACCAACAAATGACAAAGCAATGAAACTTGGTCAGAATAATTCCAAAGCCACAAATTCACTTTTGAATGGTCTCGGTGAAACGATATTCACCAAATTTTCACATTGTAAATCCACTAAGGAGATTTGGGACACACTTCAAAATATTTATGAAGGAGATACAAAAGTCAGAGCAACAAAGCTTCAAACTTACAGAGGCCAGTTCGAACAACTAAAAATGAAGGAAGATGAGAATATTGCAGCCTACTTCTTATGAGTCGATGAAACAATAAATACAATCATAGGATTGGGAGAAGAAATCAACGAATCGGTAATTGTTCAAAAGGTACTAAGATCTCTTCCTATGAGATTTGACCCTAATATATCAACACTAGAATAAATATTAGATCTAAACTCAATAATCATGGACGAACTGCATGGAATCTTCACATCATATGAAATGAGAACTGAATAGGAAAATTCATATGTAAAAGAAGAAGCCTTCAAAGCATCCAAAAGATCAAAGAAAAAGAAAAAGAAACAAGAAGAATATAGCAACAACAATGACGTCTCGGAAGATGATGAAGAAGTGGCTAACTTCGTCAAAAGACTGAACAAGGGAATCGACAGTAGGTATAGAGGTAAGACTCCTTTAATTTGTTTTAATTGTGATGGTATTGGTCATTTTTCTAACAAATGTCCTCATAAGAAAAAGAGAAATGATGAAGGTTACTCAAAAGGAAAACAAACATATAAAGTCAAAAGAACTACAAAGAAAGTTTTCAAGAAAAACTTATGCACCAAAGAAGACATCTCATCATCAGATGAAGTTAGTGACAGTGAGACAAGAAGAGTTTTATTCATGGCAGTAGAATACTCTGATAAACAAAACTCTGAAGAAGAATATGAATAAGCCAAAGAAGAATATGAATAAATCGAAGAAGAAATTGAGGAGGCAGAAGTTGAATTTCGAGAATAATTAATGTGTGCCATAGAAGTTATCAGAAGAGAAAAGAAGAAAAACAAGAAACTACAAGAAAAACTAGACAAAAAGGAAGACACTCAAGAACTAGATCAAATGATCACAAAATTGAAGGTTCAAATAGAAGAAGATAAAAGAATTGAATAAGAACTCAAATAAAAACTAGAAGAAAATGACAGGATCATTGAAAACTTGGAAGCAGAGATTGTCACATTAAGAAAGGATATTCAAAAGAAAAATATGCAGAATAGCTCAAAAGTTTTGGATGACATTATCGGCAGTCAAAAATCTCATTTTGACAAGACCGGACTTGGATACAATTAGACAGAAAAGGGATCAAGCTCCAAAACAACAGAGCAAGAAACATATCCAAAAAGATATGCAGAAACAATCAAAGGGGATAGGAAGATATACAAGGAATATTACAAGGACACTCCTCCATCGAGAAGATTCAAATTTCAGAATCAACAACCGACAAATAGGCCTCAAGAAGAAGAAAGATTCACAAGAGCAACTTCTTTCAGAACATCCTCAACTCCCAGGTATCAAACTATATTTTTTGGTTTATGTTATGCATGTAATAATTTTGGACATAAAGTTGTGAATTGCAGAGCTAACAACAGGAACAATAACAACTTTGAGAGTTATACACAAAGGGGTTATTCAATAAGGTCTAGTAAAACAAAGAGAAGAAGTTACAACAGGTTTGAATCTTTGAGCACTGAAGTGGAATGTTACAAATGTAACAATTTTGGACACATGGCCAAAGACTGTAGAATGACAGTCCCTCCTAAAGAACCTCAACAGAATAACAATAGTCACAGACAAGAACCTCAGAAAAGGACATGGATAAGAAAGAAAGATCAGTATAGAAATGAAGAATGCACAATTTCTTTACAAGATAAGCAGAGGAAACACGGTTGGTATGTTGATAGTGGGTGTTCAAAACACATGACATGTGATAGAGACAAGTTTCTTACATTATGAAAGGAAAGAGATGGATCCGTCTCCTTCGAAAATGATGATTCAACCAAAATCATTGGAAAAGGCACAATCTGAATTGAGAACAAGAACGAAAAGGCAGAAAATGTTCTACTAGTAGATGATATGAAACATAATCTTCTAAGTGTGAGTCAAATGTGTGACCAAGGTCATAAAGTTACTTTCGATTCACAAAAGTGTGAAATGAGAAAAGAAGGTTCAGGGAAATTGATTTCTACAACTGCAAGAACTTCAAGCAACATATATGTGTTAAGTGAAATTGGAAATGAAAAGTGTTGTCTAGGAAAGGAAGATGAAAGTTGGCTATGGCATAGAAGAATGTGTCACATGCATTTTGATAACCTTGTCAAATTCAGCAAAAGATAAGCAATTAGAGAAATTCCCCAGATCACGAAACAAACTAATACTTTATGTAAGCATTGTCAACAAGGAAAGCAAACAAATATCAGGTTCAAATCAAAGGAATATTCAACGACAAGATCACTGGAAATTGTGCATACTGATCTAGTTGGACCAACTACAACAAAGGGATTAAAAGGTGAGAAATACTTTATGTTATTAGTTGATGATTATACAAGAATGATTGCAATATGCTTTCTCAAGAATAAGTCAGAAGCTTTTGAAAAATTCAAGATCTACAAGGAAATGGTTGAAAATAATTTGGATTCAAAAATCAAATGCTTGACATATGATAATGGAGGATATTTCACCTCAAAGGAATTTATGGACTACTGCAACAATCATGGAATAAAAAGACAATTCTCCGTTGCTAGGACACCTCAATAGAATGGAGTTGTTGAAAGAAATAACATGACAGTACAGGAAATGGCTCGAACAATGCTAATGGATTAAAATTTGACAGATAGTTTTTGGACACAGGGAGTGCATACAATAATTCACATTCAAAACAGAGTAATGCTCAGAAACAACACCGACAAAACTCCTTACGAGCTATGGAAAGGAAGACCAGCAA
This sequence comes from Picea sitchensis, assembly GCA_010110895.2. Lineage (NCBI taxonomy): Eukaryota > Viridiplantae > Streptophyta > Pinopsida > Pinales > Pinaceae > Picea > Picea sitchensis. The sequence goes on from SNQJ01S0029795.1 coordinate 76,985, forward strand.
ATGTGAATCACTTTAGAGTTTTTGGAAGCAAATTCTATATCAAAAGAGAAGATGGAAGAATGGGAAAGTTTGACTCTCATGTGGACAAAGGAGTACTTGTTGGTTACTCAAGTACAAGGAAAGAATACAAGTGTTACAATCTATCATTGAACAAAGTTGTGGAAAGAATCAACGTGACAATTGATGAAACAGGAAGACCAGAATCAAAGGAAGAAGAAAATGAATCAATGAAACAACCCTTAGAAGAAGAAGCAGAAGATGAAAAAGAAGTAGAAGAGGAAGATGAAGAGAATCCAACAGAAGAAGAAGAGTAATTTCAACAAGTGCCTCCAAATACACCCTTTAAACGAGTACAAAATAATCATCCTTCATAATAGATTATCGAAAACAAAGATGAAGGAGTTGAGACTAGAAGAAAAATCCATTCACCAGAACAAACACACCTAGCACGCTCATCTACAATTGAACCAAACTGTTTTGAAGAAGCCAACAAGGATGAATTTTGGAAAAAATCCATGGATGAAGAATTGGATCAAATAGAGAAAAATGACACTTGGGAACTGGTTCCAATACCAAAGAATAAGAATGTGATTGACACAAAGTGGGTTTTCAGGAATGAATTGAATGAAGATGGACAGGTTACAAGGAACAAAGTTGGATTGGTATGTAAAGGATATGCACAAGTTGAAGGAATCTACTTTGAAGAGACATTTTCCCCAATTGCCAGAATGGAAGCAATCCATTTGCTTTTAGCTTATGCATTCTCCAAAAATATTAAAGTGTATCAGATGGATGTAAAATCATATTTTCTGAATGGGGAACTTGAAGAAGAAGTCTACATTGAACAACCAGAAGGATTTCAGTTTTCAGAGAATGCAGATTATGTGTGTTAATTAAAGAAGGCTTCTAGAGCATGGTACTCTATACTAGATAAGTATCTACAGGAGGCAGGGTTAAAAAAAGGAAGTGCAAACATCAACCTCTACATCAAGGTAAGTCAAGGTAATATTTTATTAATTGAAGTTTATGTTTATGATATTATTTTTGGTAGTGATGATGACAGGCTAAGCCAGAAATTTGCAAAAGATATGAAGAATGAATTTGAAATGTCGTTAATTGGAGAACTATTCTTCTTTCTGGGACTTCAGATACGTCAAAGAAACCAAGGAATTTTTATTTCTCAAACCAAGTTTATTAGAGAAATGCTAAAAAAATGGAAGATTGCAAACTAGTTATCACTCCCATGCAAACCAGTTGCAAGTTGAGAAAAGATGATGATTCAAAGTCTATAGATCAGAGGCAATATAGGTCAATGATTAGCATCCTACTATATGTGACAACATCCAAACCAGATGTAATGCAGGCAGTTTGACAGGTGGCACGCTTTCAAGAAGCACCAAAGGAATCACATGTATTATCAGTGAAGAGGATTTTTAGATATGTCAAGGGAACAAAAGAGTTTGGATTATGGTATCCAAAAGGAAAGGATCTATCACTTATTGCCTACACAGATTTAGATTGGGAAGGTTGTATTGATGAACAATGAAGCACCAATGGAGCAATGGTCTACTTGGGTGAGTGTTTAGTATCATGGCTAAGCAATAAACAATCATTAATATATTTATCTATAGACAAGGCAGAGTATATTGCAACAACATCTTGTTGTACACAGGTTCTTTGGATGAAACAAACTCTGAAAGATATACAGGTTGAGTATGATGAGCCCATTCCAATATATTGTGACAATACAAACACCATCAATATCTCAAAGAATATCGTAATGCACTCCAAGATGAAGCACATTTCAATCAAGTATCACTTTCTACGGGAGAAGGTTGAAAAAAATAACATCAGAGTTGAGTATGTGGGCACAAAAAGAACAAGTGGCAGACATCTTTACAAAACCACTTCCACAGGAAGCCTTTGAATATCTTCGCTAGAGACTTGGAGTTATTGCTACTCCAAAATGAATTCTTTTTGAATGATTATCTTATATGTCTTATATTTACACGAGGAAACACCATAAGAGGATAGTTCAGTCAGGGGGAGCATCCCAAGATGGAAATATACCTTTGCCATTGATGAAAAAGGGGGAGAGATTTATCAGATGCAAAGGAAAGAGGCATGGTTCCAGGGGGAGCAGATTTATCAGATATAGAGGATAGAGGCATGGTTCCAGGGGGAGCATGAGTGATATGATTTCAATATTTCATCAGAGTGTTTCCATCAATGCCAAAGGGGGAGATTGTTGATTAAGGTTGGTTGTCATTGATGTCAACCCTTGAAGAAATCTTGGTAGCACAAAGGTTTGGGTAATTGACCCAAGTTTGTTTGATGTAAATATGACTCATTATTGTCTTGTCATGGTTGATAAGAAGTACAGATGGATGTACTCCAAAGTGGCCCCCTTATGGTGAAATCCCTCATGGGAAGACGCTTTACATATTGAGTTATCCTATAAGTATGGTTAGAGAAAACATGCTTAATTATGGAATAATGAGATGAAGGATAGTGAATTTTTCAGTGAAACTATCCTATATGCATAGTGCTTGTCATGCCATTTCTGGTGGTATGTGGAACATCACATAACTCCTCACAGTTAGAGAGTTATGACCATATGAAGTTGGAGAACNTGGAATAATGAGATGAAGGATAGTGAATTTTTCAGTGAAACTATCCTATATGCATAGTGCTTGTCATGCCATTTCTGGTGGTATGTGGAACATCACATAACTCCTCACAGTTAGAGAGTTATGACCATATGAAGTTGGAGAACCCTCATGAGTCTTATAGAAGCCCCCAAGAGTCAAAGTGTCTTGCAAAAGAAATTATTTTAAATGGAGAAGCCGTAAAATAAGGAAAGTGTAAGGCTACATGTAGATATAAATAAGATGCAAATCTCACTCATTAAGGACACACTTGTACATATTGTATATCTATTTTCTTGTGCAAATATTATTGTAAATAGTTGTGGATACATATGAAGTGGAGAATGCTTGAGGTAGCATGAAGGGTTGACGGAGAAATTATCGAAATTATAGCGAATACAAAAAACCCTATTTTCTGAGGTGTATACGGGTTGTCTGTGTAGAGGGTGAGTACATGTACATGGGTTGTCTATGAATAGGGTGCATACATATGTGGGTTGGTTGTGTATAGGGTGAGTACATGTATGTGGTATGTCTATGAATAGGGTGAGTACATGTTGGTAAATCCATCAAAACTTGAGAAGATGAAGATGCAGAGGTTCTTTATTCTGAGATCAAGCTCCCAGGAAGGTCTAAAGTGCTTAGATACATTAGATCCATCCATTGGTTCAAAAGGTATGTCTTATTTTTATGAATAGTTGGATTTTGATGTATGCATGGGGAATGGTAATGGAGATTTGAGGATTCTCCCTAGAAAGACTAGTGGCTACATGGGATCTTCTGCATAAGTCAGATCTACAAAAATACAGTGTTGGTATATTTATCATTGATACTTCTTGTTGAGGCACATATTGTATTTCTTGGCATATGGATAAGGGTTTTTATGGTACATGGTCGAGATCTTGTATTTGTTGATGTATTGAGAGGATGAATAACACAAAGGGTTTTATGACTAAGATCATGTTAGGGATATTATACTTGTTCATGATTACACACACCTATGTGTCACATGACTAGAGAGAGACATATTTTCCTTGAGTAATGGTTATGTATGAGGATGCATGCACAAGGTACAGTTACAATCTGAATACAGTGACATGTTACAGATCTATGTGAAAGAAGTAACAAAGGGTCAGAAGTTTTCAAGAAAAAGGAAACCCTAGTTTTCAGAAGGCATACACAGGCTGCATAATAGTTAGGGAACGTACATACGCAGGATGCATAACAGATAGGGCGCATACATATGTGGGCTGCAGCGCTACAGGTCGTGTACCTGTTGTATTTTTGTATATACATGTTCAGTTCATGTACAAATTGATTACAGGGAAGTTGTACAGATTGGATGTAGGTCAGTGGTACAGGTTGCTACAATTTTACAGTAGTATATCTCACAATGATAGGTTGTCAATGGTTCCATCATTCTACTTATACTTCAGTGTGGTTGGACAAGGAAAGGAAACGTGGTTGTAGCCATCTTCCTGTTGTAGTTGGAGAACATAGGGTGTTGTAGCCAGAGAATTGGGGAGTTGGATCTTCCCTCAGGTTGTAGCCTGAGAAACTGGGGGGTTGGAACCTCCTTCCAGTCTAGCTGGAAAATAAAGAACGTTGGTGCTTCCAATGAATGTAATTCTTCAAGACATATAAGAAAAAGCATTCCGTGGTTTTCTCCCGCTTTGGGTTTCCACGTAAAACACTGGTGTATTGTGTATGTGTGTGATTGTTCATTTCTTATTGCTCATTATTGGATAATAATTCTACATTGATATAACACTTGGATTATTTGATTAAAAATTATTATAATTGCGCTATTACTGATTCACCCCCCCTCTCAGTAATCCAACAAGTCCTTGACACCTTTTCATTGCATAATTTTATCTCATTTGATTCCATGCATCATTGTTGTAATTGTTGACATTTGATAATAGTTGTTGAATAATGGTTTTGTGATTCACTATTCTATGAATATTGGTGACTAGTCCATTTTTTTCCTTGGTAATATTGATATCTATATTCTTTTCTTTCTCAAAAATCTTCTTGGTAATGAGGGTGTTGATATGGTTCCACCTTTAATAGTTTTCCTTCATTATACACACCCATATCATTAGTCTTCTTTTCAAAGCAATGGCATGTTCTATCCTCTATGCTTGGTCTTCAATACTTCTTTGTTTGAGATAATTCCATCATATTTTACTTTGACATTATCAATTTTGAACTTAAATTGTTTGAGTATATTTTGATGAGCTTCTTCTAGTTCCTCTTTTTTCTCCTTTTGAAGTCGAATGGTGATATTTTCTATTGTTCCAGAGTATGTACTTAAGGCTTAGAAGTATAGTTTCTAGGCATCTGAAAGTGAGTAAGGGGTAGATAAAGAAGAAATGTCAACCTTCGGCAAGGGAAGCTAGGGTTGATTTCTGGGTTGTTGTCTAGATTCCAATTATTCCTGGATGTTTATGTCTCTTTCAATCGCTGCCCATGAACGTTCTAGTTCTACCCGGGTAGTGGATGTTTTAAGAATAGTATCAAAAATATTCAAGGAAATATGTGTTTGATCTGATAGTTCGAGTTCAATATTAGGCTGTCTTGTCACATGGACAGTCATAGAGGAAGAAAATGATAAGAAAATCTTAAATAATTTTTTTAGACGCTGTCTCGATTTCGGTCGTATAAAGGAGATTTATAGCTCCGATGGTGAAAACAGGATGCAAACCAAAGGCCCTTTCCCATAACTGAGTTATATTTTAATAAATGTGTATGAGGTGTAAGAAAAACATTAAGCTGTCTATCATGTAAGGCTCCTATCAAGGGATAATCTCACCTATAAATAGAAGAAGAAAAAGGATAAAGAAATAACCTGATGAAACATAAAATATATATAGAAATTTAAAATGTTCACTGGTCTTATACCTGTTGATAGCCGGTACAGAGGAAAAATGGTAAACAATATAGAAAACTAAAATTTATTCACTATAGTAGAGGTTGTACTAAATTATAGCGAAGCATTCATCAGATACATATATGAAATGAAATGAAATGAATTATGAAATATAAGGAAACAAAATCATAACACAGTTGTGACGGAATCGAGAATCTTCGGATTTGCTTTATATTAACTCTCGAGGGAGAAAATATCTCCATTACAATTGACCCAAAAAGGTCCAACCATTGTTCCTTCCTTCTATTGTATATTTAAACAAATTTACGTATGATGGAATCCCAATCGTTCCAGGATTTTCAGTTACAATGAGAAGGAGATCAATCGTTTCATTTCTTTATCCTATGTATTTATTTGGCACCAGAAGCCTGTCCTCTCACATGCTCGGTACAAGTGACACATTTTTCCACCAGCCGAGATATCAACCTTGAAGGTTCTGCTTGACAATTGGCCTAAAAAACGTAACAATCTCTGACTAATTGTGGTAGCCTTTCTTCCATTTGTCGGTCTAGGGTGTCGATAGCGCACAATTGCACACTTGGTTTAATTATCCATTTATCTATTTGAACTATGTCTACCAGAGTTACTTGTGAGACTTCAGCCGAATCTCTTTCTTCTTTCTCATTTATATCAAGTGAGAGTTTCTCCATATTCATTTGGCTCAGTGTCTCAACATTACTCTCGCTATCAATGCCTAACAGATTTCCATCTATAGAACCAAAATCCTCCTCATAAGATTTCCTTACTTTCTTGGCTTGCAATTTTCCTTCTGATATGTTGCGTTCCCATTCTTTCAACAAAATATTCCCTCGGGTCTGTTCCGAAATGGAAAACTTGGAACTTTTTTCCGATTCCCTGTTTGCTGTAGCTATTACAGCCTCTTGAAATGTGACCTGAGCTGCTCCAACTTCTCTCTCTCTGACAGATAAGTTTTCTAATACTTGATCAATAAGAATACAATTGTCCCGAATCGTCTCTACCTTGGCAAGTAAATTTCACTGGGCTGCAGAAACCCTGCTCCGAATCTCCATAGCCTGGGACTGGAATATCCCGATATTTATAACTTGTCTTTCGACAATCTCTAATCTAACCTATAGCTACCCTATCAAGTCTCTTTGTTGGCCTACCTGTATTTGACTGGTCTGAGCTACCAGTTCTGCTTGTTCGAGATTAGCTTTGAGCAACTCAATTTCATTTTTATCGGCCATCCTTGCTTGTTCTATTTCTGTGTTTGCCTGGTCTTTAGTAACTTCTTCTACTGTGGCTAGTTTAGATTCTAAGGCTTTGATGAGGAGATTTTTTCGCTTCAGCTGATTTTTCAAAACCCCGACTGAAAATTGGTTTGTCGTAGCATATGCCCCTAATGTTCCAGCTATTTATGTCGCAAATTATTCCTTCTTCATATCTTTCCCATCGGTCAACACCTTGAACTTCTTGGTCGTTGATCCCTCTTCTTGATGTTAGAAAAATAGGACCGCGGAGCAATAAAATAAAACAAGTGTAGAAACAAAACACAGAAGACACATAATACAAGAGAGACACAGATTTATGTGGTTCACCCAGTGTGGGCTACGTCCACCAGAGAAATTGTCAGGTCCTTCCTTTATTATTATCTAGCAAATGAAGGGATACAACCTACAGCAAAACCTGCTGTAACTTCCTCTTCTTTCTCTCACAGTCTCCTCTCTCAGAATATAATATTCATCATCAACCATAAATGCAATACATTTCCCTCATAAAAGAGGGTTGCCTTCTAAGGAAAAAAACCCTAACATAATCTCTACCGTTAGATCTGCGACCTTATATTGAACGGTCCAGATTTACAATGAAATTACAATACACTTTTACAAGGCAATTTTTGCTTCGGGGGCTTCACCCCCGATCCCCCACTAGGGGTCTTCTTGCCCCCAGATCCCTCAGTCAGGGTGTACATACTTCTGGGGTGTAAATACTTCATGGGGGATAAACATGGCTGAAAGCAAGGACCTCTGAATCAGGAAGATAATCAGGCTCCACAACCAACAATCTCCCACTTGGAGACTGATCTCAACAACTCCATCGTTGTTGTATATGCTGGACTTTGAACCTTCCTGGACCTGGAAAATTTCTCATTTTCATCTTCATTCTTGAAGACCAATTGAAACTGAGCAGGAACTCAGTTT
>SNQJ01S0029795.1:94464-107737 GCA_010110895.2 Picea sitchensis
CACCAAGATCCTTCATGTCAAATTTGGAGGATAGCTGCGATTTCATCTCCTTGATAACATCCATGTTATTTCCTACCAACAACATGTCATCAACATACAACACTACATAAATGAAGTGATTACCAACCTGCTTGGAATATACAAAGTGATCAACCCTACTTCTTACAAATCCCAATCCAAGGATGTATGCGTCAAACTTTTGGTACCACATCCTAGGTGATTGCTTCAAACCATATAGTGACTTCTTTAGCTTACAAACCAACTCTTTCTTTCCCTTCACTACAAAGCCTTCTGGTTTCTTCATGTAGATTTCTTCTTCCAGATCCCCATGTAGGACTGTTGTCTTCACATCCATATGTTCCACTTCAAGATCAAAAGCAACAACAATAGATAAAAAAAATCTAATATAAGTTAACTTAGCAATAGGAGAAAAAATCTCACCAAAGTCAATTCCCTCTACCTGGGAATAACCTTTTGCTACTAACCGAGCTTTGTATTTCTCCACTTTACCTTGTGCATTAAACTTATTCTTAAACAACCATTTTCTACCAACATGTTTTCTTCCAGCTGGCAACACAACTATATCCCATGCCTCATTATTATCCAAGGCATCCATTTCTTTAACCATGGCATTCTTCTAGAGTTTACTATCTTTTGAATTCACTGCTTCCTTGACAGTTCTGGGATCATCATCAGTAATAGATAAATAAAAATTAAAACAGAAATTAGGTGGAATATACCTTTCTGGTTTCCTTTTATCTCTCACTGATCTCCTCAATACTAGGGTATGAGGTTCTTCTTCTTCTTCTTCTTCCTCTTCTTCAGATGATTCAGATTTTGCATTATCCAACTCAAGCTCTATTTTCTCAGGTTCGTCTTGCGTTGGTAGGAATTCTTGTTTGGACATATCTTTTACCTCTCTGAACGCAACATCTCGATTGTAAACAGTCTTCTTGGTTTATGGGTTCCAAAGTTTATAACTTTTCACACCATCTTTATAACCAATAAAGATACACTTTTCAGCCTTTTTTATCCAGCTTACTCCTATTTTCCTTTGGAACATGTACATAAGCATCACAACCAAACACTCTAAGATGTTGAAGAGAGGTTTTCTTTCCAAACCATACCTCGTGTGGAGTTTTATCATCCAACACTGATGAAGGTGATCGATTGACCAGGTAACATGTTGTACCCACTACCTCTGCCCATAATTTTTGTCCTAACCCGACACCGCTGAGCATGCTCCTTGATTTTTCCATCAGTGTCTTGTTCATCCTTTCTGCAACTCCATTTTGCTGAGGAGTGTATGGAGTAGTATTCTTCCTTGCTATACCACACTTATTACAAAATTCTTAGAATTCATTTCCATAGAATTCTCCACCATTATCTGTTCTCAATGCCTTTATTTTCTTCTCTGTCTAATTTTCTACGAGACCCTTAAACTCTTTAAATTTATCAAATACCTCAGATTTCTTTCTAATAAAATAAATCCATGTGTTCCTTGAAAAATCATCTATGAATGAAACATAATACACATATTTACCTAGGGATGGAACAAGAATAGGTTCAAACACATCACTGTGTATCAACTCTAAGATCCCCTTTGTTCTTGTAGCACCAGATGGGAATCTTACTCGATTCTGTTTACCATATATACAATGTTCATAGAAATCAAAATCCAGAGTGAAATTAGACATACCTTCAACCATATCTTTACCATGTAGTGTTCGAAGGCCCTTTTCTCCAATATGTTCCAGTCTTTGATGCCACGACATGGTCTTCTTTCCAGTGACAATATTGGTCTTGTATTCTTTATTCCTCTGTTCAGGGACAATAGAACTGTTAAACCCATTAGTATAAGTTCTTCCCAACAACTTGTACAGAGTTCCACTCCGAACTCCCCTCATCAACACCATTGCTCCTCGTACCATCTTGCAAGTTCTCTTTCCAAATACAGTATCCACTCCTGCATCATCCATCTTGCTTACATATATTAGGCTCCTGGCTAGTTTGGAATGTGCAGAACCCCAGGAAGAGTTCTAATCCTTCCATCTTTTAGCAACAACTTAACCCTTCCACGTCCCAAGATTTTTGCTGTCGAGTCACCTTTTAGGAATACATCACCACCATCGTATTTTTCATATTCAGAGAACCACTCCCTGTGAGGAGTCATATGGTATGACACACCTGATTCGATCAACCATACATCATGGTCTGTATGTGTACTTGTAGATGCCAGGTAAACATCACCCCCTTCTTCAGTGGAGGTTTTCACCTCTGTGGAAGAGGTACTATCATATCCCTTTGGTTTAACAACCTTCTTAGACTTGCAATCTTTTTTATAATGCCCTGTTTTACCACACTTCCAACATTTCCTCAAAGATTTTCCTAGAGACTTATATCTACCTGTAGATTTAGATCTCCCCCCCGAAGGTTTACCAGGATTCTTGTCTTGGGTACGAACTCGTACAAATAAAGCATCTGTGCTATGACTATCCATGCTTTTCTGCCTCATCTCTTTAGATAAAAAGGATGAAACTACATCCTCATACTTCAATGTAGATTGAGTGGTACTACGAATTGATACAACCAGATTATCCCAAGAGTCTGACAAAGAACATAACAAAGTAATACACTTATCCTCTTCTACAATCGTAATATTAACAGAGAAAATTTGACTTACCAGAGTATTAAATGCATTTAGATGTTCTGTCACAGAATATCCATCTTCCATCCTAAGATGATACAACTTCTTTCGAAGAAACAACTTGTTTACCAGGGACTTTGATTGATACAGATTCCCCAACTTATCCCATAGTTACTTGGCTGTAAATTCTCCCGAGACATTCAACAAAACCAAATATTCCAGGCAGAGTCGAATAATACTCCTTGCTCTTCTATCCAACTTCTCCCAATCTTCCTTCGACATACTAGTAGCTGGTGTACTAGTAGTTTGTGTACTAGTAGGTTGTGTACTAGTAGCTTGTGTGCTAATAGATGGTGTACCAGTAGGCTGTGTACCAGGATCCACAACGATCCATTGTTCTTTGTATACAAGAAGGTCCTCCATATTGAGCTTCCATAGCTCAAAGTTTTTACCGTTGAACTTCTCTATCTCTATTCTAGATGAGTTTGTCATTCCTCTTTCTATACTTGAATCTCCTTTGCCAAAATCTCCCACTAAACCCGGGTTATCGGACCAAGATAAACTTGATCTATCAAGATAAACCAAACCTTCAACAACAAAGTCCCTCAGGAAGAAAAAATGAGCTCGATACCACATGTAAGTTTAAACTTGTGAAATAAAATGCATATAGATTCTTAAGAAAAACAAACTTTTAATCAATGGCTCATACACAAAGTACCTAGAGATTTTATATCACGGAAACCCTCAACCGTGGAAAATATTTCTTATATTCATTATATCAAATTTCACCATTCACCATACAATATATATACAATGTTTTAGGTATTCCATGAATGCAAACCCTAATCCATAATCCATGACTATTTTCCATACTAAAAATAGATAAATCTGCTAAAAATAGAAAAACCGCCCAAAAAAATTGATACATAGAACATCAGCATTAACTAGAGTATACCTGCTTCAGGACCCCTAGGAAATCACCGGTCATACATGGCTAAAACAACAACGCTAGAGGGATCATCGGGAGCCTTGGGCCCAGTTTACACGACACAAACAACACTGCTAGAGGGATCATCAGACGCAGTTGTCATGTCTGACATGCCCACACACACACATGCAAAGAATATAACACATACCCAACAATTTTTTCCTCTCCTTCAATCGTTGCCTGCTTGACTTTATCATACATAGTGGACAAATCCACAATTACCTTCACTTCTTCTTCCTGTAATGGTCCCAATATCTTTTGAAGGATCTTTTGTTGATCCCTCATATTTTCTACCTCCATGTATGACTTCCTTTGATCCAAAATGGTTGTCATCCACTCTACTAGTGGAAGTGTCGTTATCTTCTATGAAGCCTGGTGTGATATTTATTGTGATTATGTTAAGTGTTCTTCCATTTCCTTCATATCTGGGTCTTCTACCAACTCGGTCCATATCCATGCACTCTCCTCACAGAGTTTGGATCTTTCTCCTTCTACTTTCTTAATGTTTTCAACTATTTTTGTCGTCATTCTCTCCCTACCTTCACACACTTTTGGTGGTGTTCTTGGCATGATCTGTAATTATAAGTCCTCAATCTGCTCATAGAATCCCTTAATGACATCCCTGATCTTCAACACTTCTTCCTCCATAGTAGATTCTACTACTATGGGGACTTCTGGGATTTCTTTATGTAGTTTTTGGACAACTGCTTGGGTTTTTTGTGCCATCCCTTGAGCCTTGTCCTTTTCATTTAATGATTTTTTTTCCCTCTCCTCATCCTCATCTTTATTCTTCATAACTTCTTCTACTCTTCCTTCAAATTCCTTCTTTTGTTGAAGTTTCGTGTCATACTTCTCCTATAATGGGATCTTCCATCCCTTATTCTTTCCATCTCTCTGTGTTCTTCCTCACCTATGATCCTCATTTCTTGCAACAATCCTTATTGCAAGTATTTTAGTCTTTGAATGGGCATCCTTGATACATCTATATTGAGATAGCCAAATGCATTTACTTGCTCCTATAACTTGCCCATTGGAAACTCTGACGCATCTGTCTCAATATGAAAGGTTATATGTCGTACTGTTATCTATGTCAGGGTCGGCTATGTGTTTTCTGCTTCTCTCCTTGGTACCATGGAAGATCCTTCCCCAATCATGTACTCTTTCATGATGCTTGTTTCTTCCAACATTTGTTGGAGTGTGGCCAGTGTTTCCTGTACTTTTTGTTGTTGTTTTACTTGCTTCCTTGCTGCCTACTCCATTATTTCCTCTATGGCATCCCAAACCTATTAGTTGATCCTATATATATAATCATCAGTTGATGCATACATTGGGGTTTCTCTATGTTCTTTCACCTTCTTGCACGCCTCCCCTGTGGGTTCTTTATCTATATCCTTCCCTTTTTTCCTTGTTGTTGGGATTGATTGTTGCTCCTCTATTGTGGATGGCCTAGGCTGATCTCCTACGCCATTTTTTTTCTCGTCATCAGGATCCTCATCACTTTTTTCTTTCTCTTCTCCCTCATCTGAGTGCCATGTTTTCTTGACTGGAATTTTCCAGTCCTTTTCTCGATAATTGACTATCAAGATCACGTCCTCTATTGTCAACCTGTAACTAGTTGGAAACCATTGTAGTGATAGATCCTTCTTGGCATGCACATACATGTGGTTCATGTCTTCTTTAAACCACACAATATCCTTTTATGCTGCTACTATTTCGTCTTATATGCGCGGTGGGTGCCCAACTAAATGTGTGATATTTTCCAAGTAGACAAAAAATGTGGTGTTACTGTCATTTTGTCTTCTCTTAATTGTTGTGTTCCATAAATTGGCATACCTCCCAGCCAAATTTTCTCTCCTTGATGTGTGCATGTGCTAGTAATACCTTGGTTATTTTCACCTGATCAGTGCAATCAAGATCAACAACCATTCATAATGGAAATTTGTGCCCTTTTCCCGGGACTCTGTGTAATCCTGTAAAAACTAGTTCACCAACTAGGTGGCCTAGTTCATATGTACTCCTTCCAAACACTTCTCTAAGACTGTAATGACTACAACTGGTACTTCATCTTTGAAACATTTTCGCATCATCTTGTAGGCCATTACTTGTGTCATAAACCTCACATTTTTATTGTTGACGATTTTAACATCCAGACCCCTCTTTCCCTTAAACATATATAATTTTTCTTTCATCGACTTAGAGAGGGATCACTCTCTTTTCTTATTGAAAAACAGACTGGAATCTTCACCAAATTTTGGCAGTCATGTAATATGCACAATCAATGTAGTATCTATTAATATTGGGGGATCAAGCTAGAGTGTTCCCCCATGAACAAATCTTAGCAACACCTTCACGCATGCATTAATTTCCGTACTCCACCCAAAATGTGGAATTTCTAACAAGTTCAATATACCTTCCTTATCCAACCCCGACACCCACTCTTTTGGCTCTAAAAGGATTTCTCCTATGTCTAGGACGCTCCTAGTATGAAAATATTGTTCCCTGGCCAACTCCAGGAATTTCTGTAAATTAGTGATGTCATGGTCCATAAAATTTAGGCCAAAAATCTTCCCGAGCATATCTTCTTCACTGTTTACACCATCCGAAACTGGTGGTATCGACAATGGGTACTTCCCATTGGTTGGTAATTTTATCGACAAGGGGTACTTCCCGTTGGATGGTACATGTACCGGTGGCACATCATCCATCCTCAGTGGTGGGTAGTCTCAATGGAAACTTGCATGTGACATCGAAGTCAAAGCTTCGACTACTTACTCTACCTATGGTGTTTTCTCTAGTTGTCTTGCTTGTTTTCGTGATGCGGTAGATGATCCTCCAACTTTAGGTGGTGCCATTCATATTCTATGGCAGATTCCTGGGCTAGCTCTGTGTCTCTTCAAGGGTATTTGTAGCTCGACTCTGGTGCTCTTGAAATTGCTATGGTTCACTCTGTTTCTCTCCCGCTCTTATGCAACAATGACTTAGACTTGACGAAATCCTGTTGTTTTGATTCCTTTGAGCCAAATGTATATGTCTCATCTAGACTTAAATGCTCCTTTATTACTAAATTCATCGTGTGATTTTTCCCTCATATTGCCAATCTGTCACGATTTCTAACGGATTTTACCCTTTAAGACTATATAATGACTTTATGACCTGTCACTCCACTTTGTGGTCGTCGTTTCCATGCTTTAATACTTTTAATGATCTTGTCATTTCAAAAATGTGCAACGGTTCTTGTTGTTGCATTTGTGTGCTTCACAATATGTATTTTCTTCCATGTTGGCACAATTCTATTTTGATGTGTGATAACCCTTCATTTCGGGAAATCTCCAAGGCCTTGTACTCTGTAATATTTTTCATTTTTCTCTATCTTCTTTTATTTGATTTTCTTCTGTTTATACTTTTATTTGTTTTATGTATTTTTCCTTCCTATTATGGTACAACAACTATAATACATGGGTTCTGGCGCAACCCAAATTATTGCGCAGATTGTCGACTATCTCTATAGAGTTTAAACCGACTTCCATTCACCATTCCTCCAATGAATTCTCCATTCAAGGTCTCTAACTGCGCATCACTTGTCTCTATGACGAGTTGAATCACATAGGGTCCTAACCAGTGCATTCTAAACTTTCCTGGATGCTACATGAACTTGATGTCATAGAGTACTACCAAATCTCCCACTTGAAACTTTTTCTGTTTGATGTGTCAATCATGCCAAGATTTATCTCTAGCCTTTTGAACTTGCTGATGAAAACCTATGAAAAAACAATATTCCTCAAGCTGTACTAACTATGCCAATATCTCCTCTATTGTTTCAGTGTTCGATAGCTGAGTGATTGCTGCAATGCACATGCTAGGTAGAATAAAATCCATTGACATCATTACTTCCTACACATAGACCAATTTGAAAGGTGTCTGACCTGTCAACTTTTTACTTGTCATTATGTAAGCCCATAACACTATAGGAACTCTTAAGTCCCAATCGTCTCTCCCTACATTGAAAATTTTGGTCAAGGTATTATCCAAGATTTTATTGAAAGCCTCCACTGTTCCATTGGATCGAGGATGATATAGGGTACTCTTATGATGATGGATTTTGACCTCCTCAGTCAATGATGATATTTTCTTATTCATAAAGTGTGTGCCCTGATCACTAAGTAATATGCACAAAAATTCAAACCTTGTGATTACATTCTCGAACAAAAATCACGTAGCAGTCTCCGCAGTGCAATTTGTAACTGGTGTTGCTTTTGCCCATCTTATCAAGTACTCTGTCATAGTGATTATGTACCTTTCCCCTGATCTTCTTTCTTATGGGCTGATTTGCCCCACAAATTCTATGTCCCATTTCTCAAATGATTTCAGCATAACCTATGGATTCAAAGGCATTTCATCCCTCCTGGATGGATTTCCTACTCGCTGGCATACATCACATGAATGATAGTACTCCTTCGCATATTTGTGAAGTGTAGGCCACCAAAGCCCCGTGTACAAAATATTTTTTGTAGTTTCTCTCCCTGTATAATGTCCTCCTAGAATCCCACCATGCGCTTCTTCTAATATCATTGATATTTCATGTTCCAACACGCAACGTCTCAATATTCCATCTGCACTCAACTTGTATAAATTCCCTAAAATCAGTTGATAATCTGTTTCTTTCAATATCAGTTTCTTATTTTTCACAACTTTCATATTTGATGGAGCCATACCTATACTTAGAAACCACACAATGTCCTAAAAGTAATCATCTACCATTTTTACTGCAAATAATTGTGCATCTAGGAAATTTTCATTTAGATTTCTTGCATCTTCCCCTCGAAATATGCGTAATAGATGATATGGTCCCACTTCAACTTCCCTAGTTTCACTACAACCTCAAATTCATATTCCTGAAATAATAATAGCCATTTTCATATTCTCCCCCCCCAACACTGGCTTGTTGACTATGTATTTTAATGTAGAATGGTTTGTATACATCTTAAAATGAGATCCCAATAAATAATGTCTAGATTTTTGTAGTGCGTAGACCATTGCCAATCCTTCTCATTCTATGGTCATATAGTTCTTCTCTGTTATAGATAACTTCTTGCTTGAAAAATAAATTGGGTGATCTATGTCTCCCTCCCCTGGTTGGAATAATACTACACCTAATGCTATGGACGATGCATATACATGTACATGGAACTCCTTGTTCTAATCTAGAAAAAATAAAATCAGATCAACCAAAAGTTTCTTCTTTAAGGTGTCCAACCCCTTCTAAAAATCCTCATTCCATTGAAAATTTGCTTCCTTATTCAATAAATTTTCCATCGGTGTTGTGATCTGTGCATATCCTTTGATAAATTTCCTATAATAACCTGTATGACCCAAATTTTCCTTAATTTTTCTAACTGATGTAGGAGGTTCTAACTCCATAAATACTATGATCTTGGCTGGATCTACTATTAGTCCTTGTTTTCACACTACATGTCCCAACACAGTTCCAAATAGTGTGCAAAAAATACACTTCTTTAGGTTGAGCGAAATATGACATTGTCCACATCGATCCAACATTATCTTGAGCAATTCTATATGATCATTCAGTACATTGAAAACAATCCAATCATCTAGATACACTTCAAGGAACTCATGGATAAACTCCTTGAACGCTACAACCACTACTTTGGAAAACACCGTCGGGGCATTATTTGACCTGAATGGCATTATTGTGTCCTAATAATTCCTCCACTCAGTTGCAAAAGTGGTCTTGTATTGATCCTCCTGAGCAATTTTTATTTGATGGTACCCCAAGAATCCATCTGTGAAAGAATAGGTTTCTTGGTCTCCTACATTCTCCAGTACCTCATTTGTGAATGGTGTTTGGAATGGGTCATGTAAGCACACATCATTCTACTTCCTTAGATCCACACAGATCATGATTCCTCTTGTATGTTTGTCTTGCACTACCATTGGACTGATCCATTCATATTCTTCTACTAGTTCGATGATTCCTGCATCCAACATACTATCTATTTCAGACTTCACCTTTTCCTTGTACCTCATATTTAACCTGTAAGGCCTCTGTCATATTGTCTTAGCATCTAGTTTCAGTGGAATATTCATCTCACCTAAGTCTCCAACTATCCCCTTCATATATGAAAATTTCATTGGGGATAGGTCTTGGTATTCTTGCAGTAAGTCTACAATCTTCTATACTGTCTCAACACTCCAATAATCTCATATCTGTGCAAACTTGGGATTCTTTATTGTCCCAATGTTTACCTTCCGTGTTTTTATCATTTGTGTGTATATGACAAACTCAATATCTAGCCCTTATAATACTCATTCTTCTTCTATTTTGGGCACTTATACATTTCTAGGATATTATTCATCCTCTTCTTCCTTAGCTACACTGTAGCATTCCAATAACTCATGAACATTTATATTGGCTCTGTGTGCACTGCACACTAATACTACCTCCATCGTTCCTTCTTCCAAGAAGATATTACTTCCTATATCCTGTATCACTGCATCTATTGATGGAGATTCATGTTCGAATGTGAACGTGAGTCTGAACCTATGGAACAACTCTTCCCATCCTATTGTCTCCCTGCACATTTCCAATTCCAAATACCAGTTCTTCATAATTGTGTCCAATGTGTGTATAAATACGTGCATCCATTATATCTCCAGTACTGAACTCCATAAATCCCTGCACTGCTCAACATGACCAACTAGGTCACTCTTTCTTGTATACTTCTACACAATGTATTCTTCCTTAGTACCAAACCTTATTTGCATGAGTTTTCTACACTGTGACCAGTCTTTTATCCCCTCTCTGTGTGCAACCAACCATCTAGCTACAGTCTCTTTTAGGACAACATCTAGTGCTAACATATTTTGTTGTTTGGGTACTTGCAATTCAAACTCCTTTACAAACACGCTTATATCAGTTAATCCATCATACCTGGGTGGATCACACAACTCTATTCCAATCCAGTGCAAGGATTAGTTTATGCGTGCACATCATCTAGTTGACACTCCATGCACCCTATCCTACCAATGCTCTAGAACTTATTCTGAATCTAATGCACATGAATTAATACATCTCCAACTCAGTGCACCATCTATAGTTGAGTTGACATAATCCTCCATATGCACAATCATGTTATATAAGTTGTCAATGTCATTCCCTCTTGTTGGCTCTATGTATCTTTTTCTTTCTGATGGGTCCAAGGGTGCAGTATATTTCAAATATCCAACCTCAAATATCATCTCCCTCCTCTTCAAGTTAATGATTTCTTGGTTATCAAAATCCCATTCCAGTCCCATTAGTGTTGGATATGGTTGAATTTCGTCCACAATATCAATAACTTCAAACTTTTCCATGCTGCACACCCCATATATGTTCACAAGTACTCATGTCAAATGACCAATCAAGACTATTTTGTGCTGATTTGCGATCCTTAATTGAACAAGAGACCATACTAACCAGGGTTTTCCCATCATCTCCCATGTCTTCTTAGGTAAAACATTCACATCTGACCCCAAGTCTAAGATGATATTATCCACATCATACTCTCCAATCCACGCACTGAATTTGAATTCTCCATTGATTCTCTTTCTGCACAGTACCGGATTTACCATCCTTTGTGCGACAAGAGTTTCACTTCCTTGTGTGCAGTGATAAATCATGTCATATAGTGTATTAAATGCAGTTTCATATTTAATTATCTCTACAAAAATTTTCAATAATCATGTTAGTGTGCTTAGATTTCTAGTCAGTTTCTCTGGCACAATGCGATCTTCTACATGAGGCGCAACTGACATTGACACTCCCCAATCCAACCCGAGTACCTCTTGTTGGAGTCGCCTTTTTCGACTAGTTTTAAGCGTAATTATGCAGTCAAAGGTTGGTCATCTAAGTCATTTTTTACTTCGTAACCTTTACACTTTGAAAGTCTCAGTAACCCTGATGTGTAAAGTGGCGATGGTCGTTGTACTCCTAATACCTTTTCCTTTTGACCATGAATAAGTTTTTTCACTTTTCTTTACCTCGGGAGATCACATTTCGGGAGTTACAAGTCACAATGTGTTTAAGCCCCGATGCGCGAAGTTGCGATGTAACCTTGAAAGTTTACCCAGGTTAGCGCTGAGAGTAAAGTTCCTTAAAGCCTTAGTTAATCGTTGTCGATATTTCGCGTCTCGGTGTTTTCCCTCCCTAAAAGTCTCACCTTCACAACTCCGATAGGCGAAGTCACGAGATGTTCGCGCAAGTTGCCCGGGTTAGTGTCAGGGGTGAGTAGTTTTTAACCATAGTTAAAGTTTGTTGGGATTTCACGAATCGGCATATGTTTCTCCCAAAAGCTATACTTTCGAAGCCCCAAATCATGAAGTCGCAATATTACTTAATTCTAATTTAATTAAACACTTAATTCGGTTTACCTTTTGACTTAACTAGATCACACCATCGTGATCTCAGGATTTCGCAACTTGGCATACGCTCCTTCCGGGAAATTTACCTTCGAAGTCCTGAGTCGCGAAGTCGCAATTTTTAACTAAACATGATTAATCAAATGCTTAATCCAGATTACATTTTCTCTCAACTAGATCGCGTCATCGCAATCTCGAGTTTTAGAGGCTCGAAAGTTTAGAGTGAAAACTCCTGATACGGCGAATGCCGAAAGGTTGATTAAAGTTTAAAAAATCCTGATTAAATTAGCTAAGCCAATTTAATTAGTGTTTAATACAAGTAATAATAGGCACAGTCTACAAGGTATTTTTAAATGTTCCTTGCGCCAACTAGTACCACGAACCATCGAAATTTATGGCATTAATTAGAAATAGGGCAAAACGACAAGTAAGGATATGGTTTTTATTGCTAAATCTGTCTCTAAATATTATTTGACTGTTCTGTCATAAGGACATTGAGATTTTAAATGATTGAATATATAGATATTTTTTCTTTCTGTTCTATTCATAAAGCTCATTTCTATCTCGTGCAGATAATTTTTTCTCAGCAAACTGATTTCTGTATGTATATGTATTTTTATTACAAGAGATCTAAGTCACAATATTATTTCATGGCCCTGTGAAAAGTGTCCAAGAAAAAGTGCTGAGATTTCAGGACAAGGCTCTGATAATGTTTCGGATACTTCACCACGAAGCGTTGATTCTATATGAACCTATTCATACATCTCTGAGGTTCTGTAATCTGATTTTGTGAACTGCTCGGATGATTCCAGTGACAACGAGAAAGATGACTTGACTACCAAATACAAGATTGTCATCTAGGCAGAGATGCACAAAGTAGCGGCCAGGCCACGTCTTATGCCTTACTATGACATGATTTGATGGGTTCTAGATCATGTAGATATCCCTACCAGAACCATCATCAACGAGCAAAAGGTCACTGTTGGGAACTTTAGACCAGAAAACTTACAGGCGATGTACAAGTTACCAACCATGTCGAACTTCACATACAATGTCGAGTTTCTAGAGGATTTTAAATAGAAGGAATGTGAGCAATACAGGAAAATATTATCTTATTTGATCAAGGATTGGGTCTCACACCCCGCGAAGTTCAGGGCAGATAGTAACGGAGTTTATTCCATTACTTCCTTGGAACCAAAGTTCAAATACATAACAATGATGAC
>SNQJ01S0029795.1:107787-147338 GCA_010110895.2 Picea sitchensis
AAGTTGACTTAAAATAAAAATAGGTGATAGTTAAGTAAAGCATCTCTAGGAAAGGGTTTTCAAAAACCGGTTTTAATTTTCGACCCCTGCTCCTCAGTGTACAAACATCTGTCCGTCACCTTTCTTCTGGTCTTCAAATTTACCTTCTTAAAAATCCAAGTACCTTTCCGGATTTATATACATAGGGGGAAGAGATTATGTTTTAACTTTGAAATATGTAAAGCGTATTTTGGAAAGGAAGCTAGTCTTCATAACTCCTCAGTCTCTTACTAAGCAAGTTATGCGTAGGTGGATCCTGACTATTCTAGGTTTTTCAACAGTTTTGAAGGATTGAGGATTGCTCTAAGGAAAACCCCTAGAAATGTATTTCCCCTTTTTCTTGCGAGTTAAGGTGTGGTGAAAGTTAAGGGAAGGTTGGTACCGAGTAATCAAAGTAAGTTGACAGACCTCCATTGCAAAATATTATACAAATATCACCCCTCATACAAACTGATTGCCCCCACTTCGTGTTCTAAAAAGAAAATTATAAGACAGATGGTGAAAGGAAAGTCATATCTAATTGTACATCTAGTCTGGAGAGACGATGAAAGTAAATTCAGAAATAATTGCCCTCGTCTCAACATTTAAATGCATAAATATATTTCGAAGTGGTGGAAGGAAATTCAGCAAAAAAGGGGCAAATAACTTCACCGGGGTACTGAACAGGCCTGCTGGCAATGAAGCAATATCTGAGATATATATAAGGTTGTTATACACGAATTTCACTCTACTATGGTAATCAAATTTCTTGAAACTTGATCCACATCCTAAATCCAGACAGGACTCCCCGATTAAAAACATGTAATAAATTTTGTTAGATGCAAACCAAAAGCCACAAGATCTATTGGATTTCCTAGGACTGTTTTGATTGTCTTAATGCAGACCTAAATTCAATAAAGAGAAAGTGAAAGTCGTGAATGGGACTGTAGCTGAGTGTGAAACATAATTGAGTATTGAAAAGCTTTGCAGAAGTGAAAGAGAAGATCTCTTCTTACCTTTGTTTATATTTTCCCTAAAGCAAGTTTAGCAGAAGTGAAACAAATGACTTCATATACCCAATACAGGAATGTTTTCTACTGCTCTTCCCGTCTCACAGGGAAACACGATCCCTAGTTGGAGCCTATGTTGGAACCATCTTTTTCGACTAGTTTTAAGCATAATTCTGCAGTCAAAGGTTGATCATCTAAGTTGTTTTTTACTTCGTAACCTTTACACTTTGAAAGTCTCAGTAACCCTGATATGTAAAGTGGTGATGGTCATTGTACTCCTAATACTTTTTCCTTTTGAACATGAATGAGTTTTTTCACTTTTCTTTACCTCAGGAGATCGCATTTCGGGAGTTACAAGTCACAATGTTTTTAAGCCCCGATGCACGAAGTTGCGATGTAACCTTGAAAGTTTACCCAGGTTAGTTCTGAGAGTAAAGTTCCTTAAAAACTTAGTTAAGTGTTGTCAGTATTTAGCATTTCGACGTTTTCCCTCCCTAAAAGTCTCACCTTCACAACTCCAATAGGCGAATTCGCGAGACGTCTGCGCAAGTTACCCGGGTTAGTGTGAGGGGTGAGTAGTTTTTAACCATAGTTAAAGTTTGTCGGGATTTCATGACTCGACATATGTTTCTCCCAAAATATATACTTTCGAAGCCCCAAATCACAAAGTCGTGATATTACTTAATTCTAATTTAATTAAACACTTAATCTGGTTTACCTTCTGACTTAACTAGATCACACCATCATGATCTTGGAATTTCACAACTCAGCATACGCTCCTCCCGGGAACTTTACCTTCAAAGTCCCGAGTCGCGAAGTCGCGATTTTTAACTAAACATGATTAATCAAACGCTTAATCCAGATTACGTTTTCGATCAACTAGATCGCGTCATCACAATCTCGGGTTTTAGAGGCTCGAAAGGTTAGAGTGAAAACTCCTGATATGGCGAGTGCCGAAAGGTTGATTAAAGTTTAAAAAATCCTGATTAAATTAGCTAAGCCAACTTAATAAGTGTTTAATACAAGTAATAATAGGCACAATCTATGAGGTATTTTTAAATGTTCCTTGCGCCAATTGGTACCACGAACCATCGAAATTTATGGCATTAATTAGAAATAGGGTGAAACGACAAGTAAGGATATGGTTTTTATTGCTAAATATGTCTCTAAATATGATTTGACCGTTCTGTCATAAGGACATCGAGAATTTAAATGATCGAAGATATATATATTTTTTCTTTCTGTTCTATTCATAAAGCTCATTTCTATCCCACACAAATAAGTTTTTCTCAGCAAACTATTTCTGTATGTATACGTATTTTTATTACAGGAGAGCTAAGTCACAATCTTCTGTCATGGCCCCGTGAAAAGCGTCCAAGATAAGTGTTGATATTTTAGGACAAGGCTCTGATAATGTTTCGGATACTTCACTACGAAGCATTGATTCTATATGAACCTGTTCATACATCTCCGAGGTTCTGCAATCATATTTGGTGAATTGTTCGGATGATTCCAGTGACAACGAGAAAGACGACTTGACTACCAAATACAAGATCGTCGTCCAGGAAGAGATGCACAAAGTAGAGGCCAGGCCACGTCTTCTGCCTTACTATGACATGATCTGATGGGTGCTAGATCATGTAGATATCCCTACCAGAACCATCATCAGTGAGCATAAGGTCACTGTTGGGACCTTTAGACCAAAAAACTTACAGGCAATGTACAAGTTACCACCCACATCAAACTTCACATACAATGCCGAGTTTCTAGAGTATTTTAACCAGAAGGAATGCGAGAAATATGGGAAAAGATTATCTGATTTGATCAAGGATTGGGTATCACACCCTCCGAAGTTTAGGGCAGATAGTAATAGAGTTTATTCCATATCTTCTTTGGAACCACAGTTAAAATACATAGCAATGATGACCTGCAGATTGTATGGGAGGGAAGACACCATGCATTTTTTCCTCCCATGGGTGCCTCTGATGCATACAGTCGCAGAAGGTTGTTCTTTTGACTGGGCCAAGATATTGTCAGATAGTCTGACCAGCCATATTACAGAATATCGGACGCAGAGGGAAAGCGGGAGAGCCACCTAATTTTTTATGTCTGCATACATCATGGATGTCGTGTGTTCCATGACACCTTTTCCCTTAATGAGTTGGAGCTGGGCTCCATCGGATGTTGAGCCTATCCATGTCTATCATTCTAAGATTTGGGAGGATAAGGCCTCATATTTTATATACGAAATCTTCAATTAGTTAATGGTACCGATGCATGTCGCCATCTTCGGTAATCCACCGCCCAGGATCTCAAATAACATCGCGGCCAATTTGAGTAGGGTGGCCGACTGGTACGTGGAGGAAGAATTTTCATACATCAGGGTTTTCAACGCTTCTATCCCTCCACATGCTCTACCATTATTTATACCCGATAGGCTGGCCTGTTTTGAGATCGCCAGGCAAACCATGATTGGTGGCATAAGTAAAGAGCTGAAAGGATTTTCAAAGAAGGTATGGCCACCTTTCCCCATTCATTAAAACACATGTTCTTTATCATATTTCAGGCATGCAAAGGCCGAGGAAACAACCTTAGAAGATATTAAATAAGTCCACATTGAATTCAAGAAACACGACCCACACAGGGTCATGAGTAATCACTTGGATAGCTATGGCCTTAAAAGGTTTGAGCACGAGAATTCGCCTCATGATGATATTTTCTGAGGCGCGAGATCTTATGCTGAGGTTTTGGCTCGAATACAAGCCCTGTCACCCGAAGAGAGGGACGATGTTTTCAAATTCCAAGAACATAGGCGGAGCTGCCTTCCCCCAGTATTACGGGGTGAGAATTCGATGACTGTAGAGGTGCAGCAAACAGAAGCCGAAGGCTCCAAAGATTCAACACCCAGCCAAGAAGAACACCAGAATGAGAAAGAGAAAACTGGGGGCCCGAAACAGGAATCCGAGACTTCCGATCCTCCAAGCGAGCCAAATTCGGTCTTTACTCTAGGGAGATCATCTAAACAGGTCAGCAATCCCATCGTTTGTATTACTCCCCTGCAGTCGACAAAGGGAATCCCAGATGCAGGTTGGATTTTTGGTGAAGAATTAACACCCATATCAATGGAAGAGCTTTTCTTGAATGAATTCTTCTTTGATAAGAAGAGAAAGGTTGTCATGAGACAAGAACTCTACCAAGAGGCAAGTACTGTATCTAAGAAATTTAAAATTATAACTGATGGGAGAACTATAAAAAAAGAAGAATTTGCAACGCAAATAGCAGGAACATTGGGGGCTTTCGCTACGACAAACCAATAATCAGAAAAATGTTATTGACAACGCAGAAAGGTCTTCTTGTTAAAGTAGAAACGATTCAAAGAAGCTTCCAACTCATTGATCAGGTATTGGAGAACCTTTCTATCAGAGAAAGGGAAGTCAGAGTGGCTCGGGTTACATTCTAGGAGGCTATTATAGCCATGACGAGAAGGGAAATAAGCAGTAGTTCCAGTTTTCCCATCCCAGAGCAGGCCAGGGGCAACATCTTGTTGAAAGAATGGGAGCGTAATATATCTAAAGGTAGACAACAAGCTAAGGAGATAAGAAAATCTTGTGAAGAAACTTTCGGTTTGTTAAATGGGATTTGGTTGGCTTTCGATGGTGAGAGTAGCATTGAGATACTGGGTCAGATCAATACAGCCAAATATCTACTAAATATCAAGGAAAATGAAGAAAGAGAATTAGCCGAAATATCACAAATAACCCAGACAAACATAGTTCAAATAGATAAATGGATAATTAAACCAAGTATACTATTATGTTCTATCAGCGCCAAAGACCAACAGGTGGAAGGAAAGTTGCCACTATTGGTGAAAGATTGTTATATTTTTGAGGCCAATAATCAAGAAGAACCTTCTAAGTTGATATCACAGCTGGTGGAGAAGTGCCATATTTGCAGGGAGCATGCGAAGAGGCAGGTTTCTGGTGCCAAATGAGAACAGAGATAAAGAAATAAAATGTTTAAACTCCTTTGATTGTAACCGAAAACCTCTGGAACGATTCAGATTCCATCATATAAAAATTTGTATAAATATACATTTTGTAGGAAGAAAAAAGGGGTTGGACCTTTTTGGTCAATTGTAATAGAGGCTATCTCCTTTTTTGAGAATTAATACAAAGCAATCCGGAGAATCCTGATTCCGTCAAGATTGTGTTATGAGTTTGTTCTCTTTGTTATTCATATTCAATTTTATTTCTCTTATATACATCTGATGAATGTTGCACTACAATTTAATAAAGCTTCTACTATAGTGATTAAATTTTAGTCATCTATATCGTTTACAGTTTTTTCTCTATATCGTCTACCAGTAGGTACAAGACCTGTGAACCTTTTAGGTTGTCATATTTTATGCTTCGTCAGATCCCTTCTTAGCCTATTTTCTTCTTCTGTTTACGAAGTGAGATTCTCCCTTGATAGGAGCCTTACTTTATAAACAACTAAATGTTTTTCTCATGTTTCACACACTATTTATTTCAAATATAATGCAGTTACGAAAAAAGGCCTTTGGTTTGCATTTTGTCCTTGATATTAATTTCAAAGTTCTCTTTTATAAGATCAAATTGATACAGCATAAAAACTTTCAAATCTCTTTTAAATTTTTATGTTCCTCTATGACTGTCCCCATTGTAAGAAAACCTAATATCAAACCTGGTTTATCAGACCAAACCCATATCTCTTTAAATATCTTCGATACTATACTTAAAACATCCACCACCCGGGTAGAACTTGAACGTTCATGGGCTGCAATTGAATGGGATATAAACATCCAGGAATAGTTGGAAGCTAGACAATGACAACTTGGTAATCAACCCTAGCTTCCTTTCCCAAAGGTTGATGCTCTCCCCTTTATTACTCTTCACTCACTTTCGAATGCCTAGACACTATACCTTCTAAGCCTTAGGTACAAACTCTGGAACAACACCTCTTTTCTTTCTTTGTGATATGTCTCATTTCCTTGCTGAGGATTGAAGACTAGCATAGACCCTGTTGAATTCCTTACCTATTGTTTAGTATTCTTTCCTTCATTCATCATATCAACCCCTGTTCTAGCTCCTCTGCATTTAACAAATGCTATTCTTGGTCCTTCATTATGTATTATGGGTGATATTTTCTGTACATTTTGGTTTGTATTCTGGTTTTGGTTTCCTTTGGCATGCCATTTCACAACTAGTTGGGGACATTATTATGTCACATGGCTAGTTCTCTATAATATGTGCACATTGTACACGGATTAGGGAATTCGTTGGCCAAGTGTATTGGTTGATTACAATTATAGAATATTATCGATCATCTTCCTCCTCTACCGAAATTTCCTTTGCCTCGACCTCTACTAAATTTTCCTCTGTTTCTAGATTGAAACCTCTTTGATTATTGTATTGTGGACCACTCCCTTCTGTTGCATAATTATCCTCTTGAATCCTATACATATTTGATGTGTGTTCCCTCATCAAGTAGAATGTGCATCAATCCTCCTCTTCATGTCCCACAGACTTGCAAAAATTGCAAAACAAGTTCCTTGGCGTACTCTGATACTTCTCTGGCAATGGGGACATAGTGGGATGATGGCCTCATTTCTTACATATCTCACAATACCCTCCTCCTGGTAATGTATTCAATGCTCCAGTTTCTAAATACTATGCGAATGTTGGGCATTCGTTCTTATGATGGCCTTCAATCCTACATTTGGTACACCAAAATTTTTCTCGTTTCTCCTTCACTTTTGTAAGTTCTTCCAGTTGAATCGTAAACAAAACCAAATACGTCTAAACGTGTTCCATCTCTCTACTGTCTCCTACAAGAGATGATTCCAATTTCATTGAAATTTCTAGTGCCTCGAGCTATCACGCAATCGTAAGTTGAATAACGACCTATGAATGTGCGGTAGAAGCCCTGGAATAAACCATTCTCAATGTTGTTGATCAAGGATCTGGAAATTTAGTCTACTCATCATATCCTTGAACCTTTGATCGAAGTCCCATACTGATTCTATTTGTACCTATTTAATCTCCTTCATTTATGTGATGTACTACGACTCTAACTTTGGATTCTTGAACTCCTTCAATAGTGCTTGTCTTATCTTTGGAAACATTCTAGCCTTCCCTGTAGGTGTGGTACTCTACAGATTCATGTACCAAACCAACACACGTCCTCTAAATGTTGTTTCCAATTGCACAATATTCACATCCTCATCTTGGACATTTTTTGCAAACCAAATTGTCTCGCAGACAAACAAATGTTGTTCCGGGTCCTTTGACCCAACTCCCTAGAACCCATGAAGTCTAAGGGTGTTGTCTACCCTCGCCATGTTGCTTTGTGTATTCCCTCCACTTGGTGATGCTGGTTGAATCTGATTTTGACTTTGTGAACTACTTCCACTACTCTAATTTCTACTACTTGGTCCTCCCTGGATAACTACAACTACTTTTGACAAGTCTTCAATTGTTATTCTGATTATGGTGACTCACATGGTGTTGTGGATTCGTAACATGATCCTTTATGAGTAAGACTTATCGATTATTCTATTACTGTATTGGACTGGAACTCCTCTTCTTATCCTCCTATATATGGTATCTCCATGACTTAGACTATTGCGCAAGTTTCTCTCCCCTCTGGCCCACTGTGAAACTCTCCTTTTCCAACCCTAGTATTTTTCTTCTTGTACCTCCTTCCTCCGTGCAATACTCCAAAATCATATTCTTCTTATGGTATACCCTCTTAT
Organism: Picea sitchensis; assembly: GCA_010110895.2. NCBI lineage: Eukaryota > Viridiplantae > Streptophyta > Pinopsida > Pinales > Pinaceae > Picea > Picea sitchensis. The sequence goes on from SNQJ01S0029795.1 coordinate 115,591, forward strand.
TTCATATTCAGCCCCTCTATTCCTTTTCATTGTTTCCTTTGTTCTCTCAGACGATCCTCTTGTCATCCCCCGATTCCCCTATGTGCATTGTTGGTCCTGAGATTAAACTTAAGGCTCAAAGGATAATGTTAGGCATCATGAAACTGCTTTTTCTACCTTAGTTGTATGAGAAACAAATCCTTAAATGAAATTAACAATGTGGCAACACAGAGGTCGTATTTTGTGTCTGAGTCGAAATTGGAATATCGAATGGTATGAAAGAAAATACAAAACTGTAAAACAAAGCAAGGAATAAATTACTGAAGAATCTCACTCAGTTGAAGTAGAAGAAAATAGATAGTGTAACCTTGAATAAAGTGTAAAATATAGTAATCCACACAACTTGCAGGTCTTGATTTACTCACAGTAAATACAGCGGAAAAGCTTCTTTCTTAACAAATTACTGATGCAATATGATTACAATAGTTTTTGTAATAAATTGTGTTGGATTACTGAGAGGGGGGGTGAATCAGTAATAGCGTAATTATAATGATTTTTCTCCAAATAATCCAAGTGTTATATCAATGTAGAATTATTATACAATAATGAGAAATAAGAAATGAACAATCACACACATACATAGTACACCAATGTTTTACATGGAAACCCAAATCGGGAGAAAATCACGGAATGCTTTTTCTTATATGTCTTGAAGAATTACATTCATTGGAAGCACCAACTTCCTTTGTTTTCCAGCTGCAACTGGAAGGAGGCTCCAAACCCCTAGTTTACCAGGCTACAATCCGAGGGAAGATACAACTCCTCAATTCTTTGGATACAACCAGAAGGAGGCTACAACCCCCTAAGTTCTCCAACTACAACCGGAAGGTGTCTACAACCACATGTCCTTGCCCCGTCCAACCATACTGAAGTAGAAGTAGAATGATGGAACCACTGTCACACTATCACTGTGATATATACCACTGCAAACCTGTACCAATAAAACTAAACCATGCATCAACCTGTACCTCAACTTGTAATTAACCTATACCATAAACAAGTGCATCAACCATGCACCAAACTGTACCATAAACAAGTGCATCAACCATGCACCAACCTATACCAAACAATCTGTAATCAACCTATACCATAAAAAAGTGAAACCAACCATGTTCCAAGTATGTACCAATCATGTGTCAACTACTCATCAAATGCAATTCATCAATATGTACCAACATCATCAACTGTACACCTCATGTATGTGCCAACTCAACAACCACTTGTCTCAACCATGTACCCAACTTGTACCGCAAACAAAATCCCTCATAAATTTCATCATCCAAATATGATTTATAACTTTGTAATAGACCTGGTGTATATGATCGCATACCTTCAAACCTTCCTTAACTTTAAACAACAAGAGACTAGCATTTACATCAAACTTTTCTTTAGTCTCACATGACTAGTTTTGGATTAGTCAACAACCCTGACTTGAAATAATCATAACTTTGTACCTGTAATGAATAAATATTTGAAACAGATATACAATGTTCTTTAGTGCGTTTTATGGAATTCCTCCAGGTGTCATTACTTGGAACCTCTCAGAAAATTAGCTATAGAAAAAATGACATCCCTTGTTGAATTTTGGCTTATTCTAGAGAGCAACCTTGTAGAGCGTGCCTCGCACATAATATTTGTTGAATAGATCTGAAACTATTACAMAACATAATATAGACCGTACTCTAACCAAAAAATTTATCCTTACTGAATTTGGATCTGCTATGAATAAGTTATGACATTTTTACCCGAAACAACTGTTTTTGACTAGTTTCAGGACTAGCCAAAAACCYTATTTTCCACGGAGTGTAACTCCAAAAATACAACAACCCACAAGMTGAAATTTTTACCAAAKATACTTGGATATGTTTCCTCAATGGAATAGAAATTTCAYGGTYTGAATCGTTCTATAAAAAWAGTTATTGCGAAAATGGTGAGATGACCTGTAAATAACATACCTTAGAAAGCATCACCAAAAGAATTTATCCTTCCTTGAATTCTGACCTTCTTTTCTTCACCTTCCCTCWGAAATTTGGCTTAGATATCCTTTTATTACCTCARAAATATATAGTTATTCAATATGCGCAAGTGTGTATTAAGTGAGAGAGTGTTTCCTCTTATTTATACTCTCCAAGTAGCTTCCTTAAAAACAACTTCTAGGTCACTTTGCCCACTTTCTTTATTTTAGGGTTAACCCACTTCTAATTTCTCCATTAAATTTATTATTGAATTAATTTATTTTCTATTCAATTTGAATTATAGTACACACATCACTTCACTTTATTATTTACCTTTTAAAATCTCTTAAACCACTTTGACTACTTTGACCTTTTGGGGCTTCTAGATGACATATGAGGGTCCTCAAACTTCGTAAGGCCATAACTCTCGAACCGTGAGGAGTTATGTGACGTTCCAAATACCACCATAAATGGAATGAAATGTAATATTCATATAGAATAGTATTACCTAAAAATATATCAAAACTCATACCATTATCCATCAAACAAACTTGGGCCCATTACCCAAACCTAGATTCTCCAACTTCTCATGGCCATAACTCTCTAACCATGAGGAGTTATGTGACGTTCCACATACCACCGAAAATGGCATGACAATCACTATCTGTCTAGGATAGTTTCACTGAAAAATTCACTCGTTTTCATCTCATTATTCCACAAATAAGAATGGTTTCTCTAACCATACTTCTAGGATAACTCAATCCGCAAAGTGTCTTCCCGTGAGGGATTTCACCATAAGGGGACCACTTTGGAGTTCATCCATTTCTACGTATTATCAACCATAACAATACAATAATGAGTCATATTTACATAAAACAATATTGGGTCCATTACCCAACCTTTTTTCTACGGGGCTTTCTTCAAGGGTTGACATCAATGACAACCAACCTTAATCCAAAATATCCCCCTTTGGCATTGATGGGAACACTCTGATGCAGTACTGAAATCATATCACTCATGCTCCCCTTGGAACCATGCCTCTGTCCTCTACCTATGTCCTCTACATATGATAAATCTATCCCCCTTTGTCATCAATTTCAAAGGTATCTTTCCATCTGGGGTTTCTCTCCCTGACTGAACTCGCCTCTTATGGTGTTTCCTCATGTAAATCTAAGACATATAAGATAATCATTCAAAAAGCATTGATTTTGGAATAGAAATAACTCCAAGTCTCTGGAGAATATATTCAAAGGATTCTCGTGGAAGTTGTTTTGTGAAGATGTCTGCCACTTGTTCTTTTGTGCCCACATACTTAACTCTGATCTTCTTTTCTGTAACCTACTCCCGTAGAAAGTGATACTTTATTGGAATGTTCTTCGTCTTGGAGTGCATCAACGGGTTCTTCGAGATACTGATGGTGCTTGTATTATCACAATAGATTGGAATGGGCTCATCATACTCAAATTGTATATCTATCAGAGTTTTTTTCATCTAAAGAACCTGTGTACAGCATGATGCTGCTGCAATATACTTTGACTCAGCCGTAGATAAATATATTGATGATTGTTTCTTACTTATCCATAATACTAAACACTCACCCAAGTAGAATGATGCTCCACTGGTGATTTGTTGTTCATCAATACAACCTTCCCAATCTACATCTGTGTAGGAAATAAGTGATAGATCCTTTCCTTTTGGATACCATAATCCAAACTCTTCTGTTCCTTTGAGATATCTGAAAATCCTCTTCACTACTAACACATGTGACTCCTTTGGTGCTGCTTGAAATTGTGTCACTTGTCCAACTGCCTACATTACATCTGGTCTGGATGTTGTCACATATAGTAGGATGCCAATCATTGACCTGTATTGCCTCTGATTTGTAGACTTTGAATCATCATCTTTCCCCAACTTGCAATTGGTTTGCATGGGAGTGATAACTGGTTTGCAATATTCCATTCTGAACCTCTTTAGCATTTATATGATATACTTGGTTTGAGAAATAAAGATTCCTTGGTTTCTTTGACATATCTGAAGTCCCAAAAAGAAGGATAGTTCTCCAAGTAAAAACATTTCAAATTCATTATGCATATATTTTGCAAATTTCTGGCTTAACCTGTCATCATCACTACCAAAAATAATATCATCAACATAAACTTCAATTAATAAAATATTACCTTCACTTACCTTGATGTAGAGGTTGTTGTCTGCACTTCCTTTTATGAAACTTTCCTGCTGCAGATACTTATCCAGTCTAGAGTACCATGCTCTAGGATCCTATTTTAGACCATATAAGGTATTCTCTAATTTACAAACATGATATGCATTCTCTAACAATTGAAATCCTTATGGTTGTTCAATGTAGACTTATTCTTCAAGTTCCCCATTCAGAAAAAATGATTTTACATCCATCTGATATACTTTAACATTTTTGGAGCATGCATAGGCTAAAAGCAACCAGATTGCTTACATTCTGGCAACTGGGGAAAATCTCTCTTCAAAGTCGATTCCTTCAATCTGTGCATATCCTTTATATACCAATATAGCTTTGTTCCTTGTAACTTCTCCATATTCATTTAATTTATTCTCGAAAACCCATTTTGTGTCGATCACATTCTTATTCTTTGGTATTGGAACCAGTTCCCAAGTGTCATTTTTCTCTATTTTATCCAATTATTCATTCATGGTCTTATTCCAAAATTCATCTTTGTTGGCTTCTTCAAAACAGTTTGGTTCAATTGTAGATAAGAGTGCTAGGTGTGTGGTGAATGGAGTTTTCTTCTAGTCTCAACTCCTACATCTTTTTTTCCATTAATCTGATCTGAAGGATGATTCTTTTGTACTTGTTTGTTAGGTGTCTTTGGAGATACTTGTTGAACTTTCTCTTTTGTTTCTGTGGTATTCTCTTCATATTCCTCTTCTACTTCATATTCTTCTTCTTCTTCTTCAAAAAGTTGTTCCATTGATTTGTTTTCTTCTTCCTTTGATTCTGGTCTACCTGTTTCATCAATTGTTATGTTGATGCTTTCCACAACTTTGTTCAATCTTAGATTGTAATACTTGTATTCTTTCCTTGTACTTGAGTAACCAACAAGTACTCCTTTGTGTACACGAGAGACAAAATTTCTCATTCTACCATCTTCTCTTTTGATGTAGCATTTGCTTCCAAAAACTCTGAAGTGCTTCACATTTGTCGGTCTTCCTTTGCATAGCTCATAGGGAGTTTTATCAGTGTTGTTTCTGAACATTACTCTATTTTGAATGTGAAATTCTGTATGCACTATCTATTTCCAAAATATGTCTATCAATTTGGAATCCATTAGCATCGTTCGAGCCATTTCCTGTACTGTCTTGTTCTTTATTTCAACAACTCCATTTTGTTGAAGTGTCCTAGCAATGGAGAATTGCATTTTTATTCCATGAATGATGAAGTAGTCCATAAATTCCTTTGAAGTGAACTCTCCTCCATTATCAGATCTCAAGCATTTGATTCTTGAATCCATCTCATTTTCAACCATTTCCTTGTAGATCTTGAAGTTTTCAAAAGCTTCTGACTTGTTCTTGTATAATCATCAACTAATAACATAAAATATCTCTCACCTTTTAAGCCCTTTGTTGTAGTTGGTCCAACTAGATCAGTATGCACAATTTCTAGTGGTCTTGTTGCTGAATATTCCTTTGATTTGAACCTGGTCTTTTTTTTCTTTCCTTGTTGAAAATTCTTGCATAAAGTGTTGGTTGGTTTCATGATCTGAATGATTCTCTTTTGCTGACTTTGACAAGGTTATCAAAATGCATGTGACCCATTCTTCTGTGCCATAGCCAACTTAACCTGTACCATAAACAAGTGAAACCAACCATGTTCCAAGTATGTACCAATCATGCATCAACTACTCATCAACTGTGACTCATCAATATGTACCAACATCATCAACTGTACACCTCATGTATGTGCCAACTCATCAACTACTTGTCTCAACCATGTACCCAACTTGTACCTCAACCAAAATCCCTTATAATTTCATCATCCAAATATGATTTATAACTCTATAATAAAACTGGTATATATTATCACATACCTTCAAACTTTCCTTAACTTTAAACAACAAGAGACTAGCATTTACATCAAACTTTTCTTTAGTCTCACATGACTAGTTTTGGATTAGTCAACAACCCTGACTTGAAATAATCATAAATTTGTACCTATAATGAATAAATATATTAAACTGTTATACAATGTTCTTCAGTGTGTTTAATGCAATTCCTCCAGGTTTCACTACATGGAACCTCTTAGAAAATTAGTTATAGCAAAAATGGCATACCTTGTTGAATTCTGGCTTATTTTAGAGAGCAACCGTGTAGAGCGTGCTCCGCACAAAATATTTTTTGAATCGATATGAAACTGTTAAAAAACAAACTAAATACTTTAATATAACCAAAACATTTGGTATTACTGAATTTGGATATGTTATGAAGAAGTTATGACATTTTTACCTGAAACACATGTTTTTGACTAGTTTCAGGACTAGCCACAAACCCTATTTTCCACGGAGTGTAACTCCAAAAATAAAACAAAGCACAAGCTGCATTTTCTTACCAAAGATACTTGGTTATGTTTCGTCAATGGCATATCAATTTCATGGTCTGAATCATTCTATAAAAACAATTATTACAAAAATGGTGAGATGACTTGCAAATAACATACCCTAGAAAACATCGTCAAAAGAATTTATCCTTCCTTGAATTCCGACCTTCTTTTCTTCACCTTCCCTCAGAAATTAGGCTTAGCTATCCTTTGGTTACCTTAGAGACCTATAGGTATTCAATATTCTCAAGTTTTTCTTAAATAAGAGAGCCTTGCCTCTTATTTATACTCCAAGTAGCTTCCTTAAAAACATCTTCTAGGTCACTTTGCCCACTTTCCTTATTTTAGGGTTAACCCACTTCTAATTTTTCCATTAAATTTATTATTGAATTAATTTGTTTTGTATTCAATTTGAATTATAGTACACTCATCACTTCACTTTATTATTTACCTTTTAAAATCTCTTAAACCACTTTGACTACTTTGACCTTTTGGGGCTTCTAGATGACATATGAGGGTCCACCAACTTCGTAAGGCCATAACTCTCAAACGGTGAGGAGTTATGTGATGTTACACATACCACCAGAAATGGAATGACATGTACTATACATATATAATAGTATTACCTAAAAATATATCAAAACTCATACCATTATCCATCAAACAAACTTGGGTCCATTACCCAAACCTGGGATCTCCAACTTCTCATGGCCATAACTCTCTAACCGTGAGGAGTTATGTGACGTTCCACATACCACCAGAAATGGCATGACAAGAAATATCCATCTAGGATAGTTTCACTAAAAAATTCACTGGCATTCATATCATTATTCCATAAATAATCATGGGTTCTCTAACCATACTTCTACGATAACTCAATCCACAAAGCATCTTCCCATGAGGGATTTCACGATAAGGGGACCACTTTGGAGTTCATCCATTTCTACTTATTATCAACCATGACAAGAGAATAACGAGTCATATTTACATCAAACAATCTTCGGTCCATTACCCAACCTTGTGCTATGGGGCTTTCTTCAAGGGTTGGCATCAATGATAACCAACCTTAATCAAAAAATTGAAATCATACATTTATCAAGGAAATACTTAAAGAAATGTTGAGATATGGAAAACACAGAAGAATTACATAACCCAGATTAAAGAAAACTTGGAATCCCTGTCTTCAATTGTATTAATACTCAATAAGGATGCATTTTCTCTATTATAATCGACAAGAAGAAACCTATAATAAGTCTTCAATCTATGTATTTATACAACATGGTCTCAACTCAAAACGGTTGGACTTCTCATAATTAAAAATGGTAAATATCAGAAATGAGAAAATAGGGTATAGGGAATGGTGAGCTTTGTTGGCAGTGTTTTCGTCTGCTGGCCAAAACCTTTTTGTCTTCTAATCTTCTTTATGTTTTGACACAACGTTCTGGTCATCATAGATTTGTTTCCATTTGTCCTCTTACTGATATCCAATCATGTAATATCACTCCCTTATTTGTTTCCATATGTGCTTGCCTTTTCATATTCAATGCATTGGATACATCTACTTACTAATTTCACTACCAACCATGAAGCTTCAGTTGCTTGATTGGGCTCGAAAGTGTATAAATTTATTTCTATCTGAGGCATCTTTTCCTGTTTCCTTTCATCTCCTTGAGACGTGGCTTGTAGCTGCAAGATTAGGTTCACTATCCATTTGTTTATCTGAATAAGATCAATCTATTTCATATTTTCGATGGTCGTCAGAGCTTCCTCTTTGCTTGTTCTAGAATTATACTGATTCTTTGCTATGTCTATTTGACCTAGGGATTCAGAAATAAAATTCCCTTCGAAATCAATTATCCCTTTCTCTAGTACTATCAATGCTTCTAAACAAGCTTCAGTTACATCTCTAGCAAGTCTCTTTCCTTCTATCAAATTTGTTTCCCAAGCCTTTAGAACTATGTCACCTCTTATTTTTTCTGATAGAGAGAACCGATGTACATTTGAGGCATCATCCCTTGATATCAATAACACGACCTCTTGAAACCTAACTCGAGTTGAACAAGCTTCTCTCTCCTTGATATAGATGTCTTTCAAAGAAAGGTAAACCGCTTGGTAGCACTTCTAGATGGCTTCTACCTTCATTAAAATATCTTGTTGTGCATTTTCAAGATTTTCATTTATTTCAATTGCTTGGGTCTGGAGAGACGAAATATCCACTAAGGTACTTTTGGTCAACTCCAAGTTTTCTTGCAACTATTTTATCAATTCATCATGTTGGGTAATCAACCCTTGATTGAGATGAGAATTTCTTTGAAGCTCGTCAAAGTTGGCTTGGAGCTATTGAATTTGATGTTTATCCCATGCTTTGATTTGCTTGAAGTATATATTCATCCTGTTTTGAATAGTCTGATCATTCGTTTTTATTTTCTATTGTAGTTTCTCTACCAGCTGGTTCCTCTATTTTAGTTTCTCAGCCAGATTTTCTACAGACCACTGATTGGCCGTGACAAAGGCACCTAATGAACCTGCCATTTCCTTTGTGAAATCTGAATCATATTGGCCTTGTCCATCATACACCATTCTCTGGCTTTTGATGATAGCACCATATTTCTGATGCATTCTCGCTTAACGATATCCCTCCTCTTCTTGCTGAAAAAGAAGTCTGAAGAAGGCATTTCTTCTGCTGAAATTGGGGTAAGATCATCTATAAAGATGAATTCAAAACTGGGAGTTTTGAAGCTTGACTGTAACGATGTTAATGAAATAATGGGGTTACCTATATCTGTGGACGGTTGCAAGGATGATTTTAAGGATGTAAATTTATTTTAAAATGTAGAAACCTTGACAAATCTTACAATCATTCATATTCCAACTATAAAATGTTTGGCAATATTTTTGTAAAAATATTCAAATTTCTAAGGATTTTATATAGTTTGTATAATTTTTTGGCGATTTTTAAGGTAAAATAATTTTATCCTATAGAATTTGGGCGAATCATTTTTAGAATAACGAATCTTTTGGGGGAAAAACCATGGAAAATTAGCCCATGAGCGAAATTTAGCCCCTAAAATCATCCTTGGATGGTTGTTGCTCTGTTGTGTTGGTAACCAGTTTATCTGGTGTAGATGACAATGTACCCTGACCTCGTTTCAGAAAGGCTTCGAGATGAGCCTTTTCTTGAGGTCCTAGTGGAGTTGATACTGAAGCTTCCAATTTTTCAACTGAGACTTCAGTGTCTTTTGGATTTTCCTTGGTTTCCTTTTTTTCAGAGCTCCTTGTCTGAAAACCCGAAGGTACAGTCTCCTGTGTAGACGAAGGGGATACTGACTCTACCTATAGTACCTTAGGCAAGCTATTTTGTCTATGCTTTTGGAAATTGAAAAATCTCTCCTGTTGATCTGGTGACAGAGTTTTGACTCTGTCCAATACTTCCTCGTATGACCCGACTCCCATGAATATTTCATCCCATGGAGAAATATCATGCACATACCTCTTTAAGTTGTATTGAGCTAGGTGATTTTCCATGATATTCTATGGATCATGAATTTTAAACTCAATGTAAACTAACTTGACATATTCTAGAGCTGCAACCTCTACTTTCGAATGGCCGAAGTCTAACAAAGAAAACATACCACCCTAAAGAGGGAAGGTTGACCATACCTTTTTCTGGGTCACTTTCAATTCTTTGTTAATGCCCCCTATCATGGTCTGATAATCCATTTCTCGGAATACCAGCCGATCTAGTAAAAACGTTGGGAGAGCATGGGGGGAACTGAGCACCCGAAAACCCTGATGTAGGAAAAGTTTTCCTCGATGTACTATTCTGCTATTTTTTCCAGGTTGGCCATGATTCTGTTTGAAATTCTGGGAGGTGGGCAACCATATAGGGTGATATGAATAGGCTCCACTACATAATGTTAGATTTCATAGAAGAAATATCTATCTTTGTCTTCCCATAGCTCAGAATGATAGAAATGGATAGGTTCAACGTTGGTTGGGGTCCAACTCTAGTTCATCAGAGGGAAAGGATTCATAAAGAAGATAGAATCCATGATGTATGATGACATATAAAAAGGGGAAGGTTTCCCTTTGGACTTCACCAATTGGTACTCTATTATTTCCTTAGCTAGGTTGTCTGACAACATCTTGGCCCAGTTGAAAGAGTATTCCTCGGCCACTTCATGGATAATCGATACCCATGCTAGCGGGAAGTGAGTGGAGCTCTTCTTTCTGAAGAAACTACATAGCATCATAACCACATAAATCATATGGGCTTCTAACGACGTTGTGGCATGCATGCTGCGAGTGTCGGCTCTGAATTTCTCCGGGTGCCCCCACCAGTCCTTGATTAAATCAGGGTATATTTTCTCATATTGTGTGCACTCTTGTTCCTCAAAATCCATTATGAATCTAACATTGTAACTATATTTAAAAATGGGGTATAGTTTATAAATTACTTGTATATGCCCCCAGTCGAAAAGACCCAACAACAACCTTCTGTGAGTTGTAAATTCTCTTGGTTGAAATGTCGATGTTTTCGATGGCCCAACCTATCATGTCATTATACGACATGAGCCTTGGTTGCATGACTATTTTGTGTAGCTATGAATGAGCTATATCCCTGAGATTAGTTGCATGGGTTTCACTCACTTCGTTGCCTGAATCCTCTGGGCAATTTATAAGCTCGTGCTCTAGAATATCGAACACATGTGTCCAAGATTTTACAATATCTATGGCTCTCGGTGAGGTGTCTGACAAAACATCTGTGTTCGGATTTGTGGTTTCACCAGCTTCTTTATCCATCTTTCGTGGTACCATGATATTGATGAAACCGAGACTGGGTTACCTCTTATAGGGGAATGCATGAGATTCTTAGTTGGCTAAAACTTGATATTCTGCGAGAATAAAAATGGAATTCAAAATCAAATATTCTTATTCACCTCAAGCGTACTGATTTGCGATACCTTTACTGACGATAAATTTATTTACCTTAATGAGAAAATCTAGGTGGCGATCTACAATCTATATTGAAATAATTTTCGTTGATTTTTGATTAATGTCATTAATATTGGTGGTTCGCGATCGAGGACTTGGATGAAAGAGGTTTGAAATTTCCTGAATCGTGAATTCATGAAAGATTAATTGCGAGATAATCCTAATTAAAACATTAATTAATCGTGTTTAGATTTAAGTGTTTTCAGGTATTTGGACTTTAGGACTTTAACAGTAGCTCGAGATAGAATTTATGAAACTCGAAACCGTGAAATGATTAATCATCAAATAATTATTTTTTAGTTCTAATTAACCCTGCTTAAGTTTGAAGTATTTTGGAAGTTCAGACTTCGGTATTTTAGAATGTGATGGATGGAAAAGGTCCGAGCTCCGAAGTGAGAAGTTGCTAACTAACTTTTAATCAAGATTAACTTAACTAATTGAGTTTTAATATTTTTCCATTTTGTCGCTTCATGGATTAGCAAGTTATCCTTTTATCATATTTTCGAAAGGCTATTACCCGTAGTGATGTGTCAAAGATGACGTCATTTTAGGTGATGTGTTGAGACCAGGGAGTGCCATGTGTCACTCAGAATCGTATGAATCCTCAGCTGAAAACGTTGGAAATGGGTGACCCATGTCAACCCAGGGAAGGTTCATAAGGATACATGTGTACTATGACTAGGATCCTTTAGACACTTTTCGGGTATCGAGACTTTAAACTTTAAGACCTGGCGAAACGCTCGAAGCATGAAGCTCTGAAGTGATCTTTAGTGATTTGACTTTTTAACAATGAGGGAGCTCCAAAACTTGGGGAAAAAGGGGATCGGTCGATCAACTAGGGAACTTTATCAACGATGGACATCGTGCATGCTTTATGACTAGAAGTAAATTTGTTTTAAACATTTGAAAGCCAACTTCTGAGTCATTATAAAAAAGGATGAAGTTCGAGAAAGTAAAGCTCAAGGCTTAGGATTTATATGTGTTCCAATATAGGCTTCATATGGGGATCACGTCTCCCTGCAAGGCCTGAAAGAACAATAGACCAAGTGCCTTTATTGGTTAAATGGAGTCATCATTGGATTTATGGGAAACACCTTTTGAAAAATCATACAGAGAGAAATTAGACTTCAGTCGTGTCTTAGAAAACCTTCAAACACACAATCAATTACCACTCTTGAGTTAGGCTATTAATAATTTCATTTTCCTGAAACTGAGTTTGTATTTGTTTAAGATAATCAAAACAACTTTAACTGAAGTATTAGACTTTGTTTGATTTCATTCACATCAAGGAACAATAGTTTTAACAATTTCTTTAGGGAATCCCTTGTCGTTCATAAAGAGAACTGGCTTCCAGAGTATTTTTATACATGTATGACAACCTTACAAATATCATAGATATTTCTTCACTTCCTGCGAGCCTGTTCAGTACCCCGGTGAAGTTATCTACATCTCCCATTGAATTTCCTTTCATCACTTCAAATAACATTTTTGCATTTTATTTGAGATGAGAACAATTATTTTATGAATTTCCTTTCATCATCTCTTTTGGACAAAATGGGGGCAATCATTTTATGAATTTCCTTTCACCATTTGTCTTGGACTAGATGGGGGCAATCATTTTATGAATTTCCTTTCATCATCTATCTTATATGTTATTATAATTTTGAAGTGGGGGTGTTAGAACACTATATAATAGGGAATCAGTTTTCTGAATAATACCTATCTATTTCAGGCGTTATGCTTTTCCTCATGACACAGGGTGAAGGCGGCATAAAGCACTCGACACTGTCTAAGCATAAGATGAGTACTTGCACGCTAGCTTCAAGGCGAATTCCGGTGCATTTTTAGCAAAAATTGTGAATTGGTTTGATTGGTAAAATTCAATTCTTGTGGGTAAATACAACGTTTGGTTTATTAGCCAAAATTTGGGGTTTTGATCCAAAATTGCCCCCTCGGCCTTTATGAAGAGTTTTGCTCTCGTTTATCAAAATGTAAATATTTTGACAATATTTTTAGCAAAAAAGTATATTGGCCTAGGTCCAACCCCCGAATAATCAACACCGAGGGTAAACACCATTTCACAAACCGACAACAAATACACAAGCCAGCGCCAAAGATAGCCTTGGGCTCACTTCATCGAAACACTTTGCAGCTATTGGAATATATCAATACCCATTTGTATTCTCTTCTCATGAATGTGGGATATTGCCCACAAAAAGTCAAAAAATATATAAAACGCAGCTTCTAAACCCTATGCCAGGCGTTGAACCAGATTAAAGGTGTCAAACGCAGGGAAGCATGCATGCATAGAGGGTTATGAGGTGTCAAGGGATACCATCAGGCCACATATGGTTAAATATCTGGAATCGCTAAGTCCCCATGTGCAGACAGGCAAGGCTATTTGTGGTCCTTACACAGATCAAATCGTTGTTGTTTCACAATCTCATGGCACCTTTCCTCCTCACATTTCATTGAGAGACCACATCCAAATTGAAATGTCCTCTTCTCAATACATTGTTCAACAATATATTTCTACAACTGGTTGCACAAATCTCTATACTTCATTGAAGAACTCATATACCATGGGAAAAATGAAAATGCTAGCCACAGAATATGAAACACCCTCCAAAGTTTCTCGAAATTTATCCAGGTCTGTTGAAACTGGGTGCTTTGTATTGTGTAAATTTATGCCAGATATGTGGTCTGTGGAGCTTGTTGTAGGGTGCAATAAAGTTCATGCTGGAAGCAATGGTAAAATTTTCTGGCGGCAAACTCCATGGTTGGGATCTCATGCTGCAAAAGGTCTAGCACGGCCTCTTCACCATGCCATTCAGGGTTTAGATCCTCAAACAATTGCAAGGATGTTTGTTAATGCTCGTTGTGTAGGGGAGAAAAGGATCGGAGAAGAATATTTCTTTATTTTGAAGCTTGCAGCCAGTCCTTCTTGTTTAGCAAAACGTAATGATGGCTCTGTAGAAATAATCCGGCATGCTCTTTTTGGCTATTTCAATCAAAATACTGGTTTTCTTGTATATGTGGAAGATTCTCACCTTACTCGAATTGAATCTACCGGAAACGATGTTGTGTATTGGGAAACGACCATAGAAACCACAATTGATCATTACAAACCTGTTGACCGTGTGATGATTTCTCATTCAGGTCTTGATGCATCTTATTTACTTGTAGGATGTGGAGCAGATGAACTTATTGATCTCATCATGCGATGTGTGCTTGATCCCGGTGACAAGATCATTGATTTCCCACCCACAATTACTATGTATGAGTTCGATGTTGGTGTGAATGGGGCAACTGTGATAAAGGTTCCAAGACTGTCTTATTTCAGTTTGGATGTTTTTTGGTATTATTGAAATTGTGAAGAAAGAGAAGCTAAAATGCATCTTCTTAACTTCTCCAAACAATCTAGATGGCAGCATTATTAACGAGGAGGACCTTCTGGTGATTCTCCACCTAGATCAAAAGATGAGAGCATCAACATGGTTGAAGAACCCATGGCTATTGATTAGAGTGTTTCTGCAGTTGACCCCCTGAGAGAGTTGATTCGAATGTCTGCGAGGTTGGATTCTCTGTTTTAAATACTCATATTGATTACAAAGTTGATGGTATTGTAGCAGTTCATGAGAGTGTATCTAAGGTTGAGGTCCCTGTAAATTTTAATGGGAGTGTTTGCATTATTAATGACATTTTAACAGGTTATTAAAGTGCCTGCAAGGTTGAGTCCTCTAAGGCAGTTGAAGAGAGGGAGTTCAAGATTGGGTTGCCAGTGGCAGTTGATGAGAGCGCTTGCAATGTGAAAGACATTGTAGCAATTAGTCAGAGTGTTTGTATGGTATACTTTCATGTGGTTGTTGATCAGAGTGTCTGCAAGCCAGATTCTATTGCAGTTCTCGATGAATGTACATACATTGGGAAGTCTAAAAGTTAGGAGGATGAATTGGAGGAATGTTATGTAGAGATGGTTTTATAAGTTTCTAGTGATGTTGACTATGATTGCAATGTTTATGAAGAAGATGAACCTGTTTCTTATACACAGGAGGGATGTGGCTTGAAAGCAAAGGCAAAATCTGCTGGAAGTTTCCCTTATCTCTGCTTCTTAACATTGGCATCCCTGTCGGTCAAAAGGTTTTGTGTATTTAATTAACTTGTGCATTAACAAGTTCCTTGTAGGTGATATCTTAGATGAGGTATTTATTGTTGAAAGAGATGTTGCTTGTCATTAAAGAAACAATACCACATCTAAACAAGATACAAATACAGAACTCCTAAAATATTATGGTATAGCAAAAGAGATGGAAATTGAATTTGGGCAAGAGCGGGATAGTGAAACAAAAAGAGAAGAATGAAGAGACACACTAACTTAGATGATCACATGGATATAACTGATGGTGACGAAGAGGATCAAGATAAGAGTGAGGGAATTAATATTGATGAAGTTGTAGATGAAAAGTGTGTAAATATGCAGCAAGCAGAAGTTCCTGAGAAGCCCAAGGTTGTATCGGCCAGCACATTAGAATCTACTACAAATAATGAACAAAAGAAGAGTCTTGAGGTTGAAGAAGTTGTTGATACAAAGCTTCAGGCACATGTGAATGAAAGTCCTTTGAACGTAGATCAAGAAAATTCCATCAATGAGCTTCATAACCAGCTGATCAGGATGGTGATTTGAAAGAGATTGAAGCACTCTTAAAAACATTATAACACCAAGAGATTAGGGCTGCTAATTGAAAAGTGTCAGGTCCATCATCTTCAAAGGCAACTGAAAACACAAATGTTGTATCTCAGGTCCATCATCTTCAAAGGCAACTGAAAACACAAATGTTGTATCCATGGAATCATCACCCTTCAAAGCTACAGAGAACACCTTGCAATGACAAAATCGGCAAAGGAGAATCAGATCCCTTATTAAAGGCAAAAGTTCAGTGAAATAAAATATGAAACGACTGAGCATTTACGGGAGCACGAGATATCTGGAAGAAAAAAAAATATTAGGCTTGTACACAGTTGTCAATCCATCACACTTGTCATCAATTTTATAATGCATTCACAGGTGGCAGAGCAATTCCAGGCTCTAAAGGAAAACTCGACAATTGGCAAATGACAGTTTCAAGCATTCCCGGTCTAAGAAGATTCGACTCCATCCAGTCTCCAACAAACTCAAGGCATTCGACTGCTACTGCATTTATTTATTGTGATGTTGTTAGAGTCCATGAGCCAGCAAACCTTAACAAACTCCAAATGTTCAAGCAGCAGTTGCCAAATTGACTTTTCTTGGATTTACTGTTTTGTTTGTTTTAGAAACAGTCTACAGGTGTCAATCTTTGTAACTGCTTTTATGTTTTTAGAGAGTAGCGTTATGAGCTCGAGTGTGAGAAGGTTGAGGCAATTTTTCTTATTTATACACATGTCAAATATGAAAGCAGGGTTCGTTCGGGCTGAGAGGAGAGGGTTTCGACCTGTGTGAGAGGGTTAGACCTGTAGTTTTAATTTTCTTTGCTGGACAGTGGGTTGTGTTTGGCCAGAGAAAATTTTCTGTAATCTCTTATGATTGATCAGTAATGGGCATGTTTTTTACATGATTCTTGTGTGGAGGTGTTGGTGGTGTTTCCCTTCTTTGTTAAGTAATTTTCCTGTCATTTTTCTCTTGTTTTCAAGTCTTATTGTCATAAGATAGTAAACAGAGAAGAATTTATTGGTAAATACTCTGCATCTGTCCTTTTGATAATCTTTATGTTATTCATCTAAAGAGCTTAGTTAAGGAATTCTTAGCTGCTCCTTTGCTTGGCTTTTTCCTCCCCTATTTCTTCCTCAAATCAACACCATCAAAACTTAATTCGATCCAACATTTCCGCTACCTTGCCCTGTGTGAGAAATTTGTCCAGATCTGAGAGTGAATCACATATTTAAGCACAGACCCCATTTTCCCAATGGCCCTCCTTGCTATCCCAAACTAACCATTTAAAAATAAAAAACCCCATATTTTCATTACTTTCATAGCTAGCCTAAAATCCATCCTATTAAAAACCAAGTTAAATGGAAAAGAGAGATCCCTCTCTGAGTCTTGGAGGGATAGATCCAAGACTCCAAGTGGTTCGAGGTTACCTCTGTGATTGCCTCCACATCCTTAGGAAAATTACAGAGCGTTAACATTTTGGCGACTCCACTGGGGAACTTCTCTAGAGGTGCACTTCAAGTTCAGATTTGACTTCTGATGGTGAATAAAAGCCAAACACAGGAAGGTTGTACCATTCACCTGGCGACTCCATTGTTCAAGATCCCGAGATTCAAAGTTCACAAGCGAATTCACTGCTGAAGAATCCATATTTCAAAGCCTTGATGATGCTTCAAGATGACAGGGTATGTGGTGAATCCTCTATGTCCTGAAGATTTAAAAGAATTCAGAATTGAGTTAGCAGAATTTCACATTGATGAAGACTTTTTAACAATTGTGTTTCGTATTTTGGACTCGAGCAAATTTTCTCCTAAAAGTAAAATTTGTTTTCTTGAGCTAGTTGTTGAAAAGTCTGAAAATGATATTGAACTTTTGGATTCTCAAATTTAGTCCTACAATTTCCTAGATCTCAAAGAATTCCTGGAAAATCTTCCTTCTCCAAGGCAAGAGGAAATCGTACTACCTGTTGATTTGCAGATTGATGATGATTATGTTTTCAAGTATAAGGCTGAAGTTGTAGATGCATGGTTTGATTTTGAGGATGAAACTGATCTACTAGTCATAAAATATCTAGGAATGAATATCATGCATCATGCTTTAATTGATCCTATAGCAGATTACATGGAGGTTTATGTTAGCTTGAGTTTTCAGACATGTATTCTCTATAACGACCAAATATGTCACCAGTTGCCAGTACATATTTCAGCCTTGATTTTCATCAAGCATGATGAGGGAACCCAATCATGGGATCAACTGTTGGGTTGGCTTCATTGGCACTTTTTCATTACGTGATTGAAGCAGTAACTGTTAGAAAAGTAGGGTAGGTAGGAATGCGCCAATAAGCTCAACATGATGAGCATCTTTTCTTTTTTCGTCTCTTCATGGTTTTATTTTCAGTTTACAATTTGGGGGCAGCCCAATGATCAGCTGGTCTGTGGATTTCAGAGTTCTATGGATTCTAGACACCTCCTTCGCAGCTATCTTCCCCAGGTGGAGCCTATGTTAGAACCCTATATAATAGGGAATCAGTATTCTGAATAATACCTATCTATTTCAGGCATTATGCTTTTCCTCATGACGCAGGGTGAAGGCGACAGAAAGCGCTCGACACTGTCTAAGCATAAGATGAGTACTTGCACGCGAGCTTCAATGCGAATTCTGGTGCAGTTTTAGCAAAAATTGTGAATTGGTTTGATTGGTAAAATTCAATTCTTGTGGGTAAATACAATGTTTGGTTTATTAGCCAAAATTTGGGGTTTTGAGCCAAAATTGGCCCCTCGACCTTTATGAAGAGTTTTACTCTGGTTTATCAAAATGTAAATATTTTGACAATATTTTTAGCAAAAAGGTATATTGGCCTAGGGCCAACCCCCGAATAATCAACACCTAGGGTAAGCACCATTTCACAAACCGAGAACAAATACACAAGCCAGCGCCAGCGCCAAACTCCAAAGATAGCCTTGGGCTCACTTCATCGAAACACTTTGCAGCTATTGGCATATATCAATACCCATTTGTATTCTCTTCTCGTGAATGTGGGATATTGCCCACAGAAAGTCAAAAAATATATAAAACGCAGCTTCTAAACCCTATGCTAGGCATTGAACCAGATTAAAGGTGTCAAACACAGGGAAGCACGCATGCATAGAGGGTTATGAGGTGTCAAGGGATACCATTAGGCCACATCTGGTTAAATCTATGGAATTTCTAAGTCACCATGTGCAGACAGGCAAGGCTATTTTTGGTCCTTACACAGATCAAATCATTGTTGTTTCACAATCTCATGACACCTTTCCTCCTCGCATTTCATTGAGAGACCACATCCAAATTGAAATGTCCTCTGCTCAATACATTGTTCAACAACATATTGTTGCAACTGGTTGCACAAAGATCTATACTTCATTGAAGAACTCATATACCATGGCAAAACTGAAAATGCCAGCCACAGAATATGAAACACCCTCCAAAGTTTCTCAAAATTTATCCAGGTCTGCTAAAACTGGGTGCTTTGTATTGTGTAAATTTATGCCAGATATGTGGTCTGTGGAGCTTGTTGTAGGGTGCAATAAAGTTCATGCTGGAAGCAATGGTAAAATTTTCTGGCAGCAAACTCCATGGTTGGGATCTCATGCTGCAAAAGGTCCAGCATGGCCTCTTCGTCGTGCCATTCAGGGTTTAGATCCTCGAACTAGGTATCAAATTTGTCAGATGGGCAACTATCGTCTGTATATGGCAGACTTTGGTAGAATGGTGGTTCTATATTGAATCATACACATGGATGTTGTTTTTGAGAGCAATAATGTGAACATTTGGTTCCCCTAGATGGTCATTGGACCTAGCATATGAAAGATGGATTCTTATATATTCTGACTTGGCATTGGTTGTGAGTTGTCGGGCATTTTCAGGGATGTGGCAGACGTGAAACTGATTCACTTCTCTTTGTTCACTCTCATCATATTGGAGTTCACATGAGTGAATAAATTTGTTGGCATTCTGGCTCACATGATTACAGAGTGATATTTTATAGTGTTTTCAACATCCAGATTTGGCAATTCTTCATTGAGGTTCAGTTCTGGAGTTTCAACATGAAGACTTGGAATTGATACAAGTTTATGATTTATTGTTGGTATTATTCGGACTTGTGATTGAGGGGGGAATGTTAGCCTATGGCTTACCTTTACCAATCACTAAGTCTAAATTCTCACCATATATTTGTATTATTCATTTTAGGATATTAGTAATATATCCTCAATTTATGACTAATGATTGGACACAAGATTTCCTATCCTAGTCATAATGCATGATTTTGGGATCTAGAGCAAATCTCTCTATGAGGCGACATCACACATTGTACTACAAATATGTAACATTGGAGTGAAAATAAGAGTGTGTTGATTTATTATGCCTTTTAGCCATGTTATTTGTTATTGTCTCTATTTTGTCAATTGTTGTTCTTGTGTTTATTTTCTTGGTTTGTTAATGCTTCGCTATGTAGGGAGAAAAGGATTGGAGAAGAAGATTGCTTTATTTTGAAGCTTGTAGCCAGTCCTGCTGCTTTAGCAAAATGTAATGATGGCTCTGCAGAAATCATCCGGCATGCTCTTTTTGGCTATTTCAATCAAAAGATTGGTTTTCTTGTATATGTGGAAGATTCTCACCTTACTCGAATTGAATCTACCGAAAACGATGTTGTGTATTGGGAAACAACCATAGAAACCACAATTGATCATTACAAACCTGTTGATGGTGTGATGATTTCTCATTCAGGTCTTGATGCATCTTATTTACTTCAGGATGTGGAGCAGATGAACTTATTGATCTCATCATGCGATGGCGACAATCTAATTAGAAAGATCATTGATTTCCACCCACAATTACTATGTATAGGGATTCGATCTTTGTTGTGGTGGGAACCCTATGATAAATGTTTAAGACATCTTATTTCGGTTTGGATGTTTTTTACGGTATTATTGAAGCTGTGAAGAAAGAGAAACCGAAGCCATCCTTCTGCTACTCAAACAATCGGATGCTTATTATTACTTGAGGAGGGACCTTACGGCGATTCTCCACTAGATCAAAAGTTGAAAGCATCGGCATGGTTGAAGAACCCATGACTATTGACGAGAGTGTTTCTGCAAATGACCCCCTGTGAGAGTTGATTTCAGATAGCTATGCTGACGTTTGGATTCTGTTTTAAATACTCACATTGTGACAAAGTTGATGGTATTGTAGTAGTTCATGAGAGTGTCTCTAAGGTTGAGGTCCACATAGCTATTGGCTTCAGTGTTTGCATTATTAATGAGAACACTTGAGTTATTAAAGTGCCACCTAGGGATTGAGTCCCTGCAGAAGTGATTGAAGAGAGGAGTTCAAAGATTGGGTTGCATGGCGATTGATGAGCGCTTACGAAATGTAGAAAGCGTAGCAATTAGTGATGTTTGTATGGTAGGTATCATGTGGGTGATCAGAGTGTTTGCAATCCGGATGCTATTGCAGTTGTTGATGCATCTACTGACATTGGGAAGACTAAAAGTTAGGAGGATTTGTTGGAGGAATGTTCTGTAGAGATGGTTTCAGAAGTTTCTAGTGATGTTGACTATGATTGCAATGTTTATGAAGAATATGAACTTGTTTCTTATACCTGGGAGGGATATTGGCTTATAGAAATCGAGAAAAATACTGCTGGAGAGTTTCCAGATCTGTGCTTCTTGGCATTGGCATCCTATCTGGTCAAAGGGTTTTGTGTATTTCATTAACTCCTGCTTTAACAAGTTCCTTGTAGGTGATATATTAGATGAGGCAGTTACTGTTGAATGAGATGTTTCTTGTCATCAAAGAAACAATACCACATCTAAGCGAGTCTGGATAAAACTCCTAAAGATTATGGTGTGACGAAGAGATGGAAATTGAGATTTGGGCAAAGGCGGGATGGTGAAGCAGAAGAGAGGAAAGATGAGAGGAACACTAGCAGATGAGTCCCACATGGATGCCAACTAATGGTGATGAGAGGATCAAGGATGGTGGATTCGGACATTATTGATGGAAATTTGTAGATGAAAGTGTGTAAATGTCACGACTAAGCCGAAGGTCTGAGGAAGCCAAAGTTTGTAGGCCATCCACATTAGAATATACTGCAAATAATGAACAAAGAGTCTTGGGGTTGAAGAAATTGATGGTCTAGAAACTTTTAGGCATGTGAATGAGATGCCTTTGAACTGCAGATAAAGAAAGAGTCCAAATCAATGAGCTTCACTTGGTGATCGGATGGCGATTTTGAAAGAGTTTGAAGAACTCTTAAAAACATTATAACGCCAAGAGATTAGGGATGCTAATCGAAAAGTGTCAAGTCCATCATCTTCAAAGGAAACTGACAATAAAAATGTTGTATCCACATAATCATCACCCTTAAAAGCTACAAAAGACACCTGGAAATGACAAAATCAACAAAGAGAATCAGATCCCTGATTAAAGGCGAAAGTTCAGTGAAATAAAGATGAAGCAGTAGGCATTTCTGAGAGGAAGCAGAGATCTCGGAAGAAACAAAGAATATTAGGCTTATTACATGGGTTCAATCAATCCATCACTTGTCATCAATTTTATAATCACAGTCTGAGGTGCGTGAGGAGCAATTCAGGAGCTCTAAAGGCTTCGACAATTGTAGATAAGCGGTTCAAAGCCTTCGGTCTAAGAAGATTAGACTCGACCAGTCTCCAACAACCTCAAGGCATTCGTCTGCTGCTGCATTTATTTATTGTGATGTTGTTAAAAGCCCATTCGCTAGAAAACCTCAACAAACTCCAGATGTTCAAACAACAGTTACCAAATCGACTTTTCTTGGATTTTGTTTTGTTTGTTTTAAGCTTGAGTCAGTCAATCTTTGTACTTTTCTATTTTAGAGTAGAGTTATGAGCTCTAGGAGTGTGAGAAGGTTGAATGAATTTTCTTATTTATACACATGTAAAAAAGATAGAAAGAAGGGGTTCGTTGGTGAGGAGGTTTAGGCCTGTGTGAGGAGAGTTGGGCACGTAGTTTAATTTTTATTTGTTTGGGCCGATTAGAGCGTGTTTTGGCTGAGAACATTTTTAAATCTCTTATGATTGATCCCGATTAATAGGCATGTTTTTTACAATATTCTTGTGCGGATGTGTTGGTGGTGTTTCCCTTCTTTGTTAAGTAATTTTCCTATCATTTTTTCTCTTGTTTTCAAAGTCTTGTTGTCCGGAAGATAGTAAACATGGCATGAATTTATTTACGACTAGAATCTGCATCTTTCCTTTTGATAATCTTTATGGTATTCATCTAAAGTCGAGTTAAAGGGAATTCTTAGTTGCTCCTTTGCTTAGCTTTTCCTCCCTCTATTTCTTCCTCAAATCGGCACCATCAAAACTTAATTAGATCCAACATTTCCATTACCTTTCCACATTGGCGAGAACTTTGTGTGCCATATGAGGAATCATGTTAGCCCACCAGAACCCATTTGCCCAATGGACCTCCTTGGCATCCCAAACTAACCATTTAAGAATTCAAAACCCCATATTTTCATTGCTTTCATAGCTACTAAAATCCATCCCTTACAAACAAAGATAAATCGAGAGGAGATGTCCCTCTCGAGGTCTTGGAGAACTAGATCAAGACTCCAAGTGGTTGAGTTACCTACGTGATTGCCTCCAGGTGAGCCAAGATTGAACATTAATGGGAAATCAACTTGTATGTATCATACAACGATGATATATTTTTAATATTTAACAATGAAGGTCAACACTTTTTTATTGTACTCTGAGCTACATCTCTCCTGATATTCCATACATCTTTTCCTATAGGGAAAATCTTACAGGGGAATTGCTGTTTTCCATGGATTTTGCTTGAGTGAATTAATCAGTTAAAATCTGTTAGAATAACTAATGTTACCAGGATTATCCTAGACATAATTTATCTCAGTTAAAACCAGAGGAATAAAAATATTTTAGCCCTCATCTCATTTGAAGATATGTTTTAAAAGTTTTTCATAGGTATAATTCTTTCTATCATGAAGATTTAAGGTTAGAGTAGTGAAAAGAGAGGATAGAGAGAAAGATTTTAGATATGCTAAATGAAAACAAAATGAGGAGTCAGAGGGTTTGAAAGGAATCTCATTTCCACATAAGTTCACTTCTTGATTATCAAGCTTCTCTTTTATCCTTATTTTTCTTTTCTTTTTCTTTCTTTTGTCTTATTTTCATTTGATTAGAAATCTAGAAATTTATAACTTTCTGATCTTTGATCAAGTGATTATATTCTGAAATGATTGCTTGTTTATATCCGATAGGATTTCTTTCAAAAATTTTGGCTTAAACAATAAGTATAGAAGTTCATAACTTGGATTTTATTTACGTTTTCAATAAAACCAACTGTTAATTTATCACATGTTTTGAGAGAAATAATTGTTTTGAAAACTAAGCATTAGATTATGCTACCTCTTTAATTCTCATCGAAAATAGAGTATTACACTTGAGCATAAAGAGAATAAAAATGTAAGAGAATTCCACATAATAGAAATGATATGCGGTACAAATATTTTATTTTTTCTTTTGAATTATTAAATAAAACTAGGTTTATTTAAAAGTAAAATTCAGACAACCTAGAAAGGAAAATAAAATTGTGAAATTAAACAAAACCATCTTGGTATGCTCTGATTGGTATTAATGAGAACATGTTTTGTGCATAAAATGTTTTGGATAAGCTACAGTTGATAGGGGCATCAAATTTTTTATCGTCTATATTATCCATTAGGAATTAATTCTTCACTCTCTATAGATCTGACCCTAAATGAATACGAACCAGGGCTAGTCAAGCAGCCGTGTTTTCCCACATCTTCTTTTGCAGCATCCCATTTTAAAACTAGATCCCACTAGGAAGGAACTCCTTGTTTTTAGATTTTTTATCGAAGGGATTTCATGTTGTCTTGGTATTTTTGAAGTCTGTCATTGACTTCGACCCTGTTTTGATGGACTTCAATTATTTGGTTTATCATCCTCATTACGTTGTTCGACTCTTAGTTTGCGTCTTTCTGAAATTATTATTGGAAGAGCTAGATTAATAGGGAGGACCTTGTCGGTTCTATAAATCATTTAGGAGAAGACATACAAATGGATTTCTTCGTTCCTATTCGTTTTGCCCATAAAGCATACTTTAGGTGAACGTGCAAAGCCTTCTTATTCTTCGTTAATACTTTCTTAGCAGTTATATTCCATAGAGCTTTTGTTGGATGATTCAACCAACCAATTTCTTGAGGATATGGGTTGTAGGAGTAGCAAATGGGAACAATGTTGTATTTTTGACAAAGACATATCATTTCCATAGATTTGAGCAGCAGGCGTTGTCTGTAACTATTTTCTGGGGGAAGCCAAATTTGGATAAGATGTTCTCCTCCAAAAAAATTATAACTACGAATCAATGGCATTTCGAGTTGGAATGGCTTCAACCCATTTCATAGAAGTCGATGGCAGTTAAAATTCATTTATGTTGGGCACTTGACTACGGGTGGATTTCTGGTTGAGATCGAGCCCCACATTGTTGAAAGGAGCCTACTGTCTTGAATGGGACTAAAAGGTAGTCTTGGGGAGCTTTTCTTACAGGAGAATAGTTGGAAAGGGTTAGGAGCTTTGACTTTTAGCATTCACATCAGGTAATAACGACAATATCAATTCTTAGAATCTTGTAGGTGTGACCCTCGAGGGCATGATGTCCTCCACAAACTCCTTTGTAGAAATTCATTTATGAAACAATATGAAACGATGTCACGATACTAGTCAGAGGAATAAAATTTATCCTCTATATGGATTGTAGGGGTTTGATCATCAATTTCTCCCTATACTTATATCTGGAATATATGCATGTGATTCCAGATGATTTATCCCGAGTGCTCTTAAATTCGATTCGGGTAGCAATTTGGCCAAACCTTGACTTTTGATAATTTTAGTTGGTTTTACTTCTAGGTTGAACTCTTGAATTTGGCTAACCATTGACCTCTCCTACCATCAACTGTCGGGTTGTACCAATATATCTTGTGAGCTTGTTGGCACATAAGTGATTATTTTGGAATCTTGATGCATATGTCCTAAATATTTGAGATTTCACCACGCCAGCGTAAGAGCTTTTTCGATATATACATTATCTTAATTGGCGTCTAGGGCTTTTGAAAAAGGCTATTGGTTCCTCGAAACCTTCTTCATTCTTTTGGAGAAGTACTGTTGCGATAATATGTTCATATGCGAAAGAAGATAGAATTTCTTAGTATAGTCAGAGACTAGATAATATTGGAGCCGTTATAGATTTCTTAATATACTCGAATGGCGCTTTGGCTTAGAATGATCCATTTTGATTTCAACTTTGTATTTCTTCAATCTCTGTGATTAATTTGACAATTTCAACAGAGTTAGGGATGAAACCTTCTCAAAAAATGAAGTTTTACCTAAAGGACCATATTTCTTTTTATTTCTAGGAATGCTTATTGTGTCAATAGCCTCGATTCATTTGGGATCAGCTTGATTTTAGATCTTTCAAAGACTATATGCCCCAAAGAGTTTTCCTTCTTCAATGGAAAAATGAGAATTTTTAGGGTTAATAGACAAACCAATTTTTCTACATTTTTCAAAAGTTTGTTTGGGATGAACTAGATGTTCTGTAGAATTCGAGAAGACTGTTAGACCATCTATGTAAATAACAACAAATTTATCTCTCTCCTTAGGTAAATCTATATCATTCTCTTTGGAAAGTGAGCCCTTCGCGTTCATCAAACCAAAGCGACATTTTATCATATGAAGTTCCATGCTTGGGTAGTGAAAGCGGCCCTTGCGTTCATCAAACCAAACGACATTTTATCATATATGAAAGTTCCCCATGGAGTAGTGAAAGCAGTTTTTTCTTTATCCTCTTCGTGGAAAAAAAATTAGTTATAACCTGAGAATCCATCGATCATCCACATTCTATTCGCTCCAACTAATTTTTCCAGGACATGATCCATTTTTGGCAGTGGGTAGTTATCTTTCAGGGATGAACGGTTTAAATTTTTGAAATCCTCGCAAAGCCTAATTTCTCCACTTTTCTTCTTGATGTGTACCCTATTTGCTACCCATTCAAAATACCTAAGTGGAACAATAATCTTTGCGTCAAAGAGCTTCTTGAACTCTCTTTATATTATAGGTAAGATGATAGGGTTTATCTGTCTTATCTTTTGTCTAAAAGGTTTGATACCATGCTTCAAAGGAATCTTATGTTCAATTACAGAGGTATCATAAGTTTTTAAATCGTCATAGGACTAGGAACAAACATCTTTATAATGTTTAAGCAATTCGACATATTTACTCTTCACCTGAGCTAGAAGGTATTTAGATATAACTTGACTATCTTCGGGCTGAGGTCGTAGGGTAGATTTAAAAGGTATATCATCTTGGTCAAACAACCTCTCTAAGGGTATCAGACCTCTGGGGATCTGATTGTTCTTAAGTACAAGAATTCGATGATTTGTGATTTTATCTTGGAACTTTTCAGGATCTTCACCTTCTTGCGTGATTCAGATAAGATCATTATGGTTTTCTTGATCTATATGAGTCTCTGAGAATTCATCGACCATTTCTAGAAATTATTTAATCTACTCGTCATCTTCAAAGACATGCCAGTGTTGCACATTATTTGGGATTGAAGGTCTGTGTCTCATTTCTATATGATACTTCATCTTTAGGACTATAGGTGGCATAAATGTCACAACCTCTTTGGCCAAGGAGTCTTCCTGTTGATTTTCCATTCTAGGAATGTGATGAATTTTAAATGACGAGAAAAAAATTTCAATCAGATCCCAAGTGCAATTTTTGTATGACCTTATCCTTGGATGTTTAGCTTGATAATGCCACTTTATTTGTTTTACAATAAGTTCTACATCACCATAAACTATTAGATTCTCAATTTTGAGTTTCCTGGCAGCCTTTAATCCTAAAACCATAGCCTCGTACTCACAGACATTATTTGTATGATCAGTTTGCCATTGTAATCTATATGAAAAGTGGATAACACATTCATCTCCAGGTGCAAAAAAAAACACTCCATCCCCTGCCCCTTTGTAGGACGAAGCACCATCAAAAAACATTTTCCATACTCCTTCTCTAGTATTTACACGTTTCTGTGCTTTTTTCTATTGTTTTGTTTTCTTCTTCTATACAGTATTCAAAATAATCGTCTAACGATAAAATGAAATTTCCTAGATCCTGATCGACAACATAGAATGGATAATTATTTGGGTTTTGGGGGTCACTTACAGTGTATGCCAATCTAGTCTCTCTGTATAGTTGAGTAAATTGTCCACCAAAAATTGAGATCGTAGCATATGTCATGTCCAGTTGAAGTGATCCTCCAAGTTTTGTGCCCCAAGACCTAGATAAAAGCATGCCATACTTGGCAGGGATGTCAACAATGACTACATCCATAAGGATACTCTTTATAAAAATCTGTGTAAGATTCACTACTAGATCCTTCATCATGACCATACACTTAACCTTTCTGGAATCAAAAGAATATAAGTCATGATAAGGTCTAGTGATTTCAAGGCCCAACTTTTCCATGATAACTTTAGGAATTAAGTTGTGAGAGGCCCCAGAATATAACATGCCATTAGGAAGCAAGTGATCATGTACAATTAAGGTAATATAAAAAGGAGCTACAAAATCCTTATCATTTTCAATGTGCGTACCAAACATAATTGTAGGCTTTTCATCTTGTAAATTTATCACGTCTGCATGACATTTCACATCTGAAAAATTAATCATTTTAGCAATTCGTTTTTTTATAAATCAGTTTCTTGGCAAGCTCAACCAGGGGCATGGGGATTTTAATTTTATTTATTTCACTTTCTAAACTAAAACTTCTAGTTGTTTTTTCTCTTTCCCTAGTTGAATTTTGTGCTTATATGTTCTCTGTTTTCTTAGTTTGTGTGGCTCTGGTTTCAACTGTTTTGGTTTGGGCAGTTTGTGTTTCACCCAACGGTTTAGTAACAAATGCCTCATTCACTTTATTTCTTGATAAAATATTTTTTGGTGGACCATTTGTGGTATTCATTTCTCTAGGCCTTAAATTATACTTATGTTGAAGTTCAACCATTATGGAGTCGACAATTCCTTGATATGCATACTCTTCCAGATGATTTATACTTTCCTCGTTACTAAACAGGGGCTCTTGGTCTAGAGATATTTCGTAATCTTTTCTAGTTAGATGAGGTTCCCAGTCTTCATCACTAAGGTTTCTTATATCCTCTTCTAACCTCACATAATTATGCATATCATCTCCTACAATTTTTTTTGTTTTAAACGGAGCTTGTATTTTTTTATCTTCATTTTTTACTTGTCTCTGCTGGGTCTGGGGGTTAGGATTTATCCTAAAATATTTTCTAGCAAATGGATTAGGTTTGTCTTGGTCTAGTTCCATTCTAGATATTTTGTTTGAAAAATATTTGATTATCTTGTCCATGCCATCCATATTTTATTCCGCAGACTTCCCAGATATGGAGGGTCATGCTTGTTCCTTGTAGCATTTAGGTTCTTTGGTTCCTATCTCAAATCTGGATTTTAGTTTACTAGATGCCATCATGTTTGATTTGATTTCTATGGTGTCGTCCTGCATCCCTGTGAGGGTAGCCGATCTTATTTCCCTTAAAAGTAGGGCGAATTCAGGCTCAAAATCCCTGCAAAAGTCACCTTCGCTGCAGGTTGAGAGGGCTTAACTTCTGCTAGAACTTTATGATAAAATTTGTTAAATCTCTGAGTAAATTCCAGAACCAACTTAGAATTATTTTTTCTCAATGCCTCAAATTCAGTCAAATAGTAAATATGGTCTTCCTTTTCTCCCCACTGTCTTAAAAAAGCGTTTTCTAAATCATCGTATGATCGTAGAGATCCTACCAGGAGTCCTCAAAACCGGATTCTTACTTTTCCTTCGAAAATTTGCACTAAAATCCTTGAGTAGACATCCTCATGCTCAATGCAAAGGATATTAACGAACTGATAAAAAATGGTTATGTGATCAGTGGCAGTTAAATCTCCTTCTCCTGTAAATTTTGGTAAGTTCTTCATATAATTTTTAGGTAAATCATGAATGACGGGGGGAAGGACCAGCAGAGAGTATCTGGCCGGTACTTTGGAAAAAATCCTAGGGGGGGAGGTTTTCCTTGACCACCTCCTCCTCCACCTCCGACGCCACCTCCTCCAACAACAACCATTGGAAGTCTGGGGGATGAATTTCAGGAGTTAAAAATAGGGTTTTCAAAAACTTCTAGGGACCAAAGTGGTGACCTTTAAAATTCCTCGAGATGTGGCGAAGGGAAATCTGGAAAATGATCATTAGGAGATGCGAATTCTATAGGAGGAGGGAAAGGAAAACGTGGACTGGTTTCCTCAGACTTACAAGATGTGTATATAGGGGAACCGACAGGAGACGAATCGAGATATAAAGTATGCTCTTCAGGGTTTCAGAGAAATGAAACCTTTACTTCTTGTGAGTATGGGGTAGAAAAAACATTAACAACAACAGGTATAGAAGAGACTCCTTTGTTCGGACAATTATGAGTATTAGAAGAGTCAATCTCAATCTTTATTTTGGGTGTGACTTCCACCGGGTTATCGCGCCTAAACTTGGAATTTCTAGTTGAGGCTTCTGCAGAGGGTGTTTGTTTAATATTCTTTTCAGGAGTTAGTTCTTCAACTAGAACCATAGTATTGACCGGTGTAACTTTGGTATGTACTTCTTACCTTCCGACGCGGTAGTCGACTTAAGGTATCCCTTTAGTTTCAACAACCTTTTAGGATTTGATACAGGGGTGATCTGCTTATCGTCTGGGTTATTTCTGGTATTCTTTCGACCAAATGCTAGTTTATCTTTGGTGGAGTCGCCAAGTGAAAGATAAAAAAAAAATAAAAAAATCTTAATTCAGTATTCAATCTTTGTTCACTATCAAAGAGAGAATCTTACCTTGTCGTTTTCCCAGGGAAAAATAACTTCATTTCTCTGTCCCTGGAAAGGACGCCAAAAATATGTTGGTCCTTAGATTAAACTTAAGGCTCAAAGGATAATGTCAGGCATCAAGAAAGTTTATAAGATTTTTTCTTATAAGTACTTTTTTTACCTTAGTTGTATGAGAAAAAAATCCTTAAATGAAATTAACAGTGTGGCGGCACAGAGGTCGTATTTTGTGTCTGAGTCGAAATTGGAATATCGAATGGTATGAAAGAAAATACAAAACTGTAAAACAAATCAATGAATCAATTACTGAAGAATCTCACTCTGTTGCAGTAGAAGAAAATAGATAGTGTAACCTTGAATAAAGTGTAAAATACAGTAATCCACACAACTTGCAGGTATTGATTTACTCACATAAAATACAGAGGAAAAGAGTCTTGTTTAACAAATTACTAATGCAATACGATTACAATAGTTTTTGTACTAAATTGAAATCATAAATTTATCA